>JAOTRA010066893.1:0-14878 GCA_026260255.1 Pseudolaguvia tuberculata | reverse complement strand
ACACACACACACACACACACACACACACACACACACACACACACACACACACACACACACACACATACACATACACAATGAGTCAAGCTGTAAGTATTTGGAATACATGCAAGTTTCATTTTTACAATCTGTAATACAGAATTATGACTATTAGGTAAGTGACATACAAAAGATTAATAGATTACACATCATCTTGTGCTTGTCATTTCAAAGCCTTAATTAAACTATGTGAAAACTAAGTGGTGGATCAGTGGTTAAGGTGTAGGGCTGATACCAGAAAGACCAGGGTTTGATTCCTAGCAAGGCCCTTTACCTCAATTGCTCCGTTGTAAGTCGCTCTGGATAAATGCTGTAAATCTAATTTTTTGTTATTTAATTTGATCTGTCCAAACACCAAAAATTATAACTTAAAATTAAAAATTTGGGCTTTTGGCAGAAACCAGAGTAATTTATTTTTATTTCATTTTTTTATTCACCTTATCCAGAATGGTTTACATTTTCAATGTGTCAAATAGGCTTAATTAGTGCATGTTTAATCTAAAGGAGTAATACTGCTACCTGACTATCTGTCCTCCAGTGACGTTCTCCAGCATGTCACACAGCGTGAGGAAGATTCCTCTCACTCCCTTAAGCTGTACTGCAGCCTCAGACACCGGGTACTGGTACAAAATATCCTGCTGAAGAGAGACCACACATCAATGTATTAATGTTTCGATCTTCTTGTTACAGTCAGAGGTGTTTGTAAGAATTATTAATAAACTGAGAAACCCCACAGAGCATCTGTATGAGCTTCAGTCTAGATGACTATTCACACTGAATTCACATGGTAATATGGGCTTGCCAAGCAATTAACATACTTAAGATGTTTAGAAGGAAAAGGCCTTGCATAACCAAATATAAATTGCATTGACACATTGTACAATAAATAAATGTAAATAATTGTAGCCCTCTTGAACACATGGTCAACACAACATTAACCGGAGCGGATAATAGATGAAATTAAGAATATTTGCTAGCATTTTAAGCTACTCAAATGGCTTTGGCGAATGGATTCAGGCTTGGTTAGTGGTTTAAAAGAGCCATGGGGCCACTCACAATGCACACGAGTGCTTATGAGGTAACTAACATGGCCTGTCTATCATAATAAATACAATTTAAAATACATATAAAGCATTAAAAAAGTTTTACAAAAAACTTAAGGTTTTCTGCCTTAAAATAAAGTCTGAAGAATGAAGTAGCATTCATTTATTCAGGAAAAATGAAAAGGTGGTCACTTCCTTTTATGGAGTTCTGATTAGTATGCATAACAGGAACATGTCTGAAATGGAGATTTTTAAAGAGTCTCATGAAAACACGACAGAAAAAAACACAAAATCCTTAAAAGCACACACACGCACACAATCGCACAGTTTTCTTCCATCGCCTTTGTAACACATAAGAGTTGCTACTCCTTGACTCCATGCCTATTGGCTGCTGTGCTTGCAATGGCTGCATGAATAAGTTTAGCTGCTGTTTAAATAGCAATTAATCAGAAGAACCACTGACCTCCTCTTGGGGTGACTCAGAGTCAAGTTTCAGTGATAGGTACATGGCGATGTGAGGAATGTGCTCTAAGCTCATCTGCAGCTCTGTGGTGTCTTCACCCCAAAGAAGACGTACAAGTTGGCTAACAGGGGCAGTGGATCTCACTCTCTGTACCTCTGAGTTTATTGCAGAACCTGTGACTCTAGTCTCCAGAGTCAAATGCACCTAAAAAATAGACAAAAATATGAATTAACACTGTCTGAGAATCAGACTAAAAACAAATTAACAAAACATTAATTTAGTAATAAACAATCATCTGATAATACAGTACTTATAGATAACGGTAACTGAGAAAATACATTATCCAAATAAAATGTTCCTCTAGCAGGTAATTAATTTTTTATTTACAATATCTAAAAAATGGAAGTGTTAAGGCCAATCTTTCATTACATTACGTAGCATCTATGACATTTGGAGAAAAGCCTTTTCTAAAGCTAAAGACTTACATTATCTCTATTATACTGAGGTGACTGTAAATATTTGAATCGGCATACAGAGATGATTTGATTTTTATACATCTATTGCATTTGACTTACACCCAGTCCAATTAACATGTACCGTATCTCTTTTTTATACAACTGAGCAACTGTCAGGTAAGGGCCTTGCTCAGACGCCCAAGTGACAACTTTGTGATGCTGGGAATCAAACTATTGCACCGCTACTCCACACACATATTCCTGCATCAAGGAATACCCCAACTAACAATCTCCATTGACCTAATCGCTCAATTATAATAAAACCAATAAGAGTTTTGCTTCATCACAATTCTGAAATTTTATTGAAACAAAAATAACTTTGCTGTATAAAAGATTATGCTAATATGCATTTAATATGCAAATCTTTGTTTTTTTGTTTGACACACTGATCTATGTAATCACACACTACAGTTAAACTACTGAAACTGCTGTACTCTGCTTGATGAAGGTCTGTAAAGTTTCACTCATCCTGAAATAACACTTTGACCTCAGAATACCATGTTATACTAAACAAATTACAGTGCACCGTCTGAGGTTTGTCAAGAATACAGTTTTTGTTAGTGATTTGGATAAGAGATTTTAGCAAAAAATAGTTCTTTTTTTGTTAAAGCAGTGTTTGTCTGGATTGTCCTGGATCACCCAGAAGCAAAGTGATATTCTGATGTAACTGAAGCAAAAGTCATTTTGTGCTTTTCATGCACTTATCCTATGATAACCCTTGGTCTTTCAATCCGCAGAGTAATAACACTTTTCCTGTGGCCTCTAAAATAAGCTATGCCATAACCAGTATCGCTGCAGTGGCAACACAACCATATAATCCCCATTCCCAAGTTTTTTCAGACTGCTGAATCCAACAGAACTGACATTAAATAGACAATCCTATGTATGGATAAAATTAAAACAACGCATACTCTCAGGAGATCAGTTTTCCTTTTACAAAATTTGGTTTGCCAAACTATATATCTTTATATATATATATATAGAAGACTAAATTAAGCAAATGATAAGGTTAAATAAACCCCTGTATCCTGTAGAAACCTTCTATTAACTTATGCAGGAACCATATTTAATTCTGCCATGCTAGTTATTTTAACTCATCTGCACTTTGGCAACCATAAGTGTTTTAATGGATCTATTGGTTTGAAGCTTTAAATAAGACATTTCAATGTAACTTAATCTTTCTAGAAGAGCACTTGGTGAAAAGGTTTGTTACTGAGGTATAATGAACTTTTTTTCCCTTTAAATTTCAGCAAAACTTATTTCCTATGGCACCAACGATTCTGAATTCATTCATTCATCTTCTTACCCGCTTATTCCCGAAACCGGGGTCACGGGGGTCTGCTGTGCCTATCCCTAGCACACATAGGGCGAGAGGCGGGGTACACCCTGGACGGGTCGCCAGTCCATCTCAGGGCAACAAATAGAAAAACAACCATTCACACACACATTCACTCCTATGGACAATTTACAATCACCAATCCACCTAATCTACATGTTTTTGGACTGTGGGAGGAAACCTGAGCACCCGGAGGAAACCCACGCAAGCGCAGGGAGAACATGCAAGCTCTGCACAGAAAGATCCCGGCCCGGGATTCGAAACCGGGACCTTCTTGTTGTGAGGCGACTGTGCTATCGACTACTCCACCGCGCCGCCCTGATTCTGAATTGATTTACTAAAAGAAATAATCTCAGAGCGGCGTAGTGGTGTTATGGTTATTACGGTCGCCTCACAACAAGAAAATCCCAAGTTCGTTTCCAGGGTTGTGGATCTTACTGGGCGGAGTTTGCATGTTCCTCCGGGTTGGTTTCCACCCACCATCCAAAAACTATGTACTATAGTTTGACTGGTGAGTTAGGTGTCGATAGGAGTGAATGTGAGTGTAAGTGGTTGTTTGGCTATGTGTGCCCTGCGATGGACTGGCAAACTTTCCAGGTTATACCTCTGCCTCTCGCTCTATGAGTGCATTTTATGTTACCATGAAATTAATGTTTCTTGAAAGAAATAACAGAAGTCACCATGAAGCTATGAGTTTGTATACCAGTGCCCTCAGAAAACTTTCTGGTGCTGACATTTTACAGACATTTTACAGATTTAATTGTGCTGCTTGGACAAAGTTTAATTTTGGTTGCTGATGGAGTCGTAGTGTGTGTTAAGGGCAGTAAATACTTATTCAATTTTAACTTATTGTTATTCAACTTAACTTCCATCCAGCACAAAAAGGAGCTCATGAAATGACATCAAATGACTAATGTTTCCCATCTGTAGACAATTTTAAATAAAATGTTATAGGCGTGTTATGCTGGTGGTCCCAGCAGTCCTTAACAGATTTGATCTACTATTATGGGATGCAGATATTGGTTGCATAGTTATTGCAGCAGATGCTTGTAGATGTTTAGATTGAGAGCTGGGAAAGATAAATAAAAGGAAAAACAAGTAAGTAAATAAATAAATAAAAAGTGATCGCAACAGGCATGAATTGTCAATCAATTCTTTAGGTTGAGTTTTGGCAGAGGTGGTCGTTGTTAGGTGGTCGTTGAAGATTTTACCTAAAAATCATCTTAAGTTGTTTAAAACATAACATTGAGATCTTGTGAGTGTGAAAATTGCAATAATGTTACGTTTTTCCCTCGTATTGTTTTTCATTACCATATTCATTGCCTCAGACATGCATGTTAGGCCTGAATTTTTCATTTGCAGCTTCTATTCTATAAATGTATATACTTCTATAATAATATTACAGTGTCAGCTGACACTTTATGAAACAATGTAAAATTACCCTCACCTGTGTTGGTCCAGAAATACAAGACAGAACTCTCTCTATATTCTCTGACGTAACAGCCACATCATCCACAGCCAGAAGGACATCACCTACAAAAAGAGATCAAATCAGATAAAGTCTTTAAAATCTGTACTTCAAACCTCATCTTCATTCCAGGCTTTACTTTGCACTTTGCTTTTGTTTTGAGTATCACATGCTACATGATAAAATATCACAGCCTATCACATACATGATACCATGCTACTGTAAATCAAAACCTTCTACACCTGCTCTTTGTATATCTAGGCTGTACAGATTTCCCTAGTCTTATTTTAGACATTTAAAGGGCTTAATTGCTTTAACATGGCCAGACATTTCAGAGCCACTTCTAAAAAGCTCGCTTGTGGTGATTTAGTCAGTATTGTAATTCCTTTGGAATTTCTTTAGTGTGTCTGGAATGGGACCCATCCGACTACCACAGATTTTGCTTGCATGTCATTTCATGTGGATTAAAAAGGTTATAGAAAATTGGGTGAAAATATGCAACTCTGATGTTTCCATTAGTTTTTGGATGTTTCAGTATCCTTTCAGTGTACTTATTAGAATTTCAAATGATACTCAGATATATGACTTTTATTAAACATTAACATTAGTGATTTAATTTGAAAAACAATTATGTATACTGTTGCATATTTTTACAATTAACTTGCTTATTTTGCCCTGGGATGGACTGGTAACCCGTCCAGGGTGTACCCCCGCCTCTCGCCCTATGTGTGCTGGGATAGGCGCAGCAGACCTCCGTGACCCCAGATTCGGGAATAAGCGGGTAAGAAGATGAATGAATGAATGAACTTGCTTATTTGAAGCAGAATATTTGGCAAAAACCTAAAACCCACACATCTGGGACAAACATCAAATCTCCCATATTGTTTATTATGGTCCAAAGATACTTTGATTTGTATTCCTGTCATCACATCAGTCGTCAGAAAACACACTGTTGTGGGCCTAAGAATAATTTCTGCCTTTCAAATACTCCAAATAATGAAGGGATTGTTATGATGCTCATTATTACTGCAAAGTTTCTATGAGTGCCTGGAAAATGTTAAAAACTGAAAGACATTTTTTCCAATTAAATGGGAGCGCGAAACAGATGTTATTCTCTTCTGTCCACCCAAATCACCAAATCGTTTAATGAGGAACATGGGCCCACTGTTACAATACATTAAAAACCTTGTGGAAGTCATTTTTATTGCTAACCTCAGATTTAATTACAAATCAAATATGATGTCAAAAGCAGCTTCATTCATCAATGAAACATTCATTCGTACTAATATCAACCATTTAGTTCTTTTTAGGACGTGCAAGCTGTTCTGTCACATATTTATAAACCCACAGATTTCTTTAACCATGGAATAATGATCCACTTGGCAAATCACCTAGTCACACTTACATTAGTTTGTAGCATTTAATGAGATTTAAACATTATTATAGGATTACGAGTGATGGGCTGGTGTCACCATTTTTATCTATAAAGCATAGGTGGAAATCTTCTTACCCGCTTATTCCCTAATTCGGGTTCACGGGGGTCTACTGGTGCCTGTCCCAGCGCACATAGGGCGAGAGGCAGGGGTATACTCTGGACAGGTCGCCCTGTCCATCGCAGGGCAACACATAGACAAACAACCGTTCACACACATTCACTCCTATGGACAATTTAGAATCACCAACTGACCTAATTTGCATGTTTTTGGACTGTGGGAAGAAACCGGAGTACCCGGAGAAAACCCACTCAAGCATGTGGAGAACATGCAAACTCCACACAGAAGGCCGGATCCTTCTTAGTGTGAGGTGACCGTGCTAACCCCGCGCCACCTACCGTCTTTAATCCGACCTCCACCACTGTGGGCCCTTGAGCAAGGCCCTTAACCACAATTGCTCAGTTGTAAAAAAGAGACCAAATGTAAGTCGCTCTGGATAAGAGCGTCTGCCAAATGCCAAACTGTAACTGTAAAGTTTCTACCAAAAACCGTTGAA
Source organism: Pseudolaguvia tuberculata (assembly GCA_026260255.1). Classification (NCBI taxonomy): domain Eukaryota; kingdom Metazoa; phylum Chordata; class Actinopteri; order Siluriformes; family Sisoridae; genus Pseudolaguvia; species Pseudolaguvia tuberculata. The sequence continues at coordinate 8,025 of JAOTRA010066893.1, read as the reverse complement.
TGATATCAAAGCGATGAATAGGATGACCCCTGTTATAGCCTCTTACCACTGGCAACCCATTCATTACAAAATTAAGATTATTTTATTTGGGGCTGCTAAGTAAAACCACAGAAAATTGGTCCCATCTCTCTGTGGCCGGGATTGCAAGAAAGAAAACTAACTAGTGCATCTTTCTAACTCGGCAAATAAACTGACAGTACAGTGCTCTATGTATAACAGATAATATCAAACTCTGTTAATATTCATATTCATCTTAACTTTACTGAGATAGACTGGCGACCCGTCCAGGGTGTACCCCCGCCTCTCGCCCTATGTGTGCTGGGATAGGCGCAGCAGACCCCCGTGACCCCGAATTCGGGAATAAGCGGGTAAGAAGATGAATGAATCTTAACTTTAAGCCTCCTTACCAATTAAAATCTGTGGGCACTTGCTGGCAGGACTATGAGGTACTAGGCCATGGATGACAAGTTTTTCCCCAATATAGCCTAAACCATCTCCTTCATGAAAGACTACTCCTAATAAGGCCTCCAGCAAACCCCCTTTATCTGAAGGAGGGGAAGACAGATTGCCCAGGCGTTTGGGGTTGATGTAAACACACACGTCTTTTAAACATGGCTGGTGCAACACGAATCCTGTCCGCTGCCCAGTCTGGTTCTTTAAAATGGATGCTGGTGGTTGAGAAACTCTGCCATTTTTTCCATCTGCCTTTCTTCTTTGAGAGGGTTGTCGTTTTCGTCCAAGGATTTTAGCAAGCTTCTTGAAATTTATTAGGGATTTTGTACTTGAGTCTGTATGTTTCTTGCTGTGTCTGTCAGTGATGATTTCTGCCTCTTTTTCACTAAAACGCACATGATTGGTGGCAGCAGACTGAGTAGCGGTTATGTGAGAAAGAACAGCTTCTTCTTCACCTTCACTCAGCTCCAGATAAAAAAGCTCACCATTTTTCTGAACATCATCAAGCCACTCTGGTTCAAGGTCACTATAAGAGAAAAATGACAATATCAGTAAATACATAATATAACTTTATATTACTTCAGATGATGTCATCAAGTTGTTCCATCTTATTCCACTAGTTAAGAAAATTAGAACAAATGCATCCATTCAGGTTATATATACTGAAGCATAAAACTACATAAAATGTAAAAATGTACATAAATGGTAGACCAAATAATTGAATGGTTGTTCAAGTTAGGCTGATAATGCGAGCTTGCTTTTCAGTCATCGGTGATGTAGTGGTTAGCACGGTCGCCTCCCAACAAGAAGATTCCGGGTTCAGGATTCCTGGGCTGGGGTTCTTTCTGTGCAGAGTTTGCATGTTTTCCCTGTGTTTGCGTGGGTTTCCTCCGGGTACTCCGGTTTCCTCTCACATTCCAAAAACATGTACATTAGGTAGATTGGTGATTCTAAATTGCCCAATGGAGTGAATGTGTGTGTGTATGTGTGGTTGTTTGTCTATGTGTTGCCCTGTGATGGACTGGCAACCTGTCCAGAGTTTACCGCTGCCTCTCGCCCTATGTGCACTGGGATAAGCTCCAGCAGAGATCTGTGACCCCAAATTAGGGAATAAACGGGTAAGAAGATAAATGAATGAATGAGATTTGCTTGGGAAAATTTTAACACACATACATACACACACACACACACACTTTCAATATAAAATGCTCTCAGCAGTAAATCTGCCCCTAAACAAAGTTTCTTCCATTGCTCTTTAAAATAAACCACACCATATCTGTGGTAAACTCTTTAAAAAAAAAGAAAACCACGTCCATGAATTCTGCCAAGCTGAGGAACAGTATGTAATTATTTATGAAGGATAGCTTTTAAATTGGAAGCAGAACCTTTTCCTTAAAAATAAAAGTCAAGACAGAGGAACGGGTATTTAGATTACCGAGAGTCTTTCTGAATTCTACTTTATTATAATAAATGTCTAGAGAATTATGACTAAAAAGAGCACCCAAACCGGATGAATTGATCTAAGGTTCAAATGAAGCTTGTAGTTCGCCTATATTAACCAATCCAATGCAGATTTCATTGATTACTGTTGGCTCTTACTCTGAACACTCGGAGGTACTGGATGAACCCGACTGGGCATCACTTCCATCGCTCACTTCAGCAGACACTTCATTTTCTTCGTTATTCTCACTCAAATTGAAGGCGGGATTCGTCTTAAAACCTGCTGCCGACTCTTTAAGAGCCATTAGCACATTTTCTACTAGTGTGTTAAAAATTAAAACGTTTTTTCGCTGTTTTTAAAAAAAATTTATTTCAGGATGTGTTTGCTTGCTCGGGATAGTTATGAGAAATGAGTTGAATACGCCATGTTGTACGCATACGGGTCATTGGCAACGTGTACACGTGATAGATTGTCGACACGGGATTGGAGGAGGTTTGAGTTGCTATAGCAACGTGGAAGCTTTCTGTTTGGTTGCGTTTTACATCGTGCAAATATGGAGGGTAGAAAAGTTTAAAGTTTATAGGTTTATATAAATATTGAAATATTAAATAAGTACACTGATCTATATACATATATCATTTATTTAATAAGCATTTTCAAAGACTTAGTAAAATAAGTAAAACATGTAAATTTGTATTGATGTTTAATAACAGAAAAACCTGACTCTTACAAGTTATGAAGTTATTATCATAAAATATATTTACAGTTAGGTTATAATACTGTAATAGTATTATAGATAATAAGATAATAAATGAATAAAAGAATACCCCATATTTTGGATGTATATAATATCTTCATTCACAATCATATGCGCATATGTAACATTATGTTTGATGATACTGTTCACCATAGTATTGTTTGATTGTTCTTGTATTGACATAAAGCGATTTGATTACTTACATCATGCCGAGGCGAACCATTAATCTAAACATTAGTTAAAGTTCTCACCACTGACCTGTAGAATAAAACACTGCGGATGGAGTCAAACTCGTCCAGGTCTGTGCAAGCAGGTCTCGAGTTTTTCCCAGAGGAACAGACAGTAAACATGATGCTTCATGCTTTCTGTCTCCGTCGGTTAAGCCAAATTCATCAATTAAACATCAATGCGGAGTTAAACACACACTCGAGTGCATGCAGTGTCTCAATCTCTTGCTAAACTAATGTCCAATGTCCTTCAGCTGCCTTATTAAAAACTCTTGAATACTTTTCCAGATCTCGTCTGAGAGAGAGAGAGAGAGAGAGAGAGAGAATGAGAGAATGATGAGGGTAAGACAGGACAGACATACACTTTTTTCTGGTCTGCAGGAAACGACTGCGACACCATAACATTAAATAATTTTTCGGTGTATGTATGTGACACGAGATGTAAATGCAAATGCAACTTGTAATGCACATGTCAACTATTAACTAATAATAACTGATCTTATTTGTACTGGTAAACAGTCAAAGTATTTATGTGAATAAAAACGTTAAAAACTAACGTTGATACGTTACTATAATACTGCAATCTTGCAACCATACCAATAAAGCATTATCGTCTTCTTATATAAAAAAAATAAAAATAAAAGAAGAAAATTGCTTTTTAAAGGAATGAATGGATGGATGAATGGATTTCTCCCATTATTAGTTCCCTTAAAATGATCCTGCATTTCCTCATTTAAACGCTAGATGGAGGTCTAAACAAAAAAATTACAGTCACAGTAAAAAGATTTAATTCTTCACCTAATCTCTCGTTTGGGCGCCTGTGCTTTCTACCCTAAATAATAATTTTTTTTTACTTTAAACTTCCGTATCATGCAGACAGAAAAAGCACTTCTAATAACATCCGAGATTTATAGTCAGAGCCAGTGAAAAAGAGCCAGTGAAAAAGAGACAAGATCATGCAGTTCCGGGATTAAAATGGTGGTTAAATGGAAGTGCATCCATATTGTATTTTTTTCCCACTCATAAAACAGAACAATTTACAAAAGATTCATGAGGAAATAAAAAACTGTTTTGTACACATAGTATACAATTAATCATATAATTTAATTAACACACACACACACACACACACACACACACACACACACACCACGCGCATATATATATGGACTGGCCACCCGTCCGGGGTGTAACCCTTGCCTCTTGCCCTATGTGCGCTGGGATAGGCACCAGCAGACCCGTGTGAATGAATGAATGGTCGTATTCATTTTAACAACTAACATTTATCAATGATGTACACTTGTGTAATAGTCACTAGTTTAAGGACAGTGTGCTGGAAAGTGTAATGAGTACTTGTACTTATGTCAAGTACAAGTCAAATAAATACTTCAGTGTGTAAACCATTGTAAGTAGGCAATGAAGTCACTAAAAGTCACTGTGACCTGTTTTTATTTTATTTATTCAGAGAAACGTACATGTATCTTTTTTATATAACTGAGAAACTGGTGTGAAGGGCATTGTTCAGAGATACTTGAGGTTATGGTGCTTGAGGTTATGGTGCTTGACTAACACAAGATAGACCGGGGTTCTTTTCCCAGTACCACCAAGCCACCATTGTGGGCCCCTAAGCAAAACCCTTAACCCCCAATTGCTCAGTTGTAAGTCGCTCTGGATAAGGACAACGCCGTTAGGGGTCGCCACAGCGGATCATTCTTCTCCACACTACCCTGTCCGCTACATCTGCCTCTTTAACCCACAACTACCTGCATATCTTCCTCCACCACATCCAGAAACCTCCTCTTTGGTCTTCCTCTTTTCCTCCTACCCGGGACCTCCATCTTCAACATTCCCCCAATGAAAATCTCAACATCCTCAACTCTGCGACCTGCAGCTCCACCTCCTGTCTTTGTGACAACACCACTGCCTCTAAACCGTACAACTTAGCTGGTCTCACCACAGACTTACAGACTTTCCCTTTCACTCTTGCTGAAGACAGTTAATCACAATGTGAGAAGCAATTTGTTAACATTATGATTTGAATTTCTGTCTTTTTAATAAACAATATAATAAAGAATCACTCTGATCATGTACTTCCCCTCTCATGTCTCGTAAGAAACAAGAGAACGTTCATCAATGATTCAAGCCCATGAATGAATCACTAGCTTAAATCCGATTCACGCTCAGAGAAATACATCGCCAATCATCATCGTGATTGAGAAGTCATAACACTTTCATATCACATTTCCTAGTGAGATACTATAGAAATGATCCCTGAAAGTATAGTCTTAATTTTACACTGCCGCGGATAGTCAAGCACTTCAAAAAGTACACGTAATTGGACGACGGTATGTTTAACATTTTATAAAATAAACCAGAAGAAAACTTTCTTAAACACAACAAAATCAACCATGTACATATGTTTTGCAGAACATTATCTCAAATTATATAAAAAACATTTTATATCAAAACCTCCGATAACCCATGATGCTTTGCGGCATACAATCCGTTAGTTCAGTATGGTACATGCATCAATGGAATCTCTTTCACTAGTGGCTTAACACAGACGAACTAACTTTGTTTTAAAAGGGTATTCAAGCTGTTAAGATGTGAGGAAATATATGGAAATATTTTCATAAATATAAAGTACGTATATTAAATAAGACCGTTCGGAAACAAATAAACTATTTCGTGTTCCAGGCTTAATAAAACGTTTGCTTTAAGTAAATGTAAGAGGAAAAAATTAAAAATTACTTATTATTATTATTATTATTATTATTATTATTATTATTATTATTATTATTATTATTATTATCATCTCCTAACCAGCTTATTCACGGTGAAGGTGATCTGCTGTAGCCTAGCGCACATGGGACCGGAAGCAGGATTACACACAGGGCAAGTCGCTAGTTCATGGTACGCGCATGCACGTGTCTGACGAACTGCCAGCTGGAACAAAATTAATTAGAATTCTGCAGCTATCATGATAATGTTTAGTCTGGTTGTTACAAACAATTACAAACTACAAAATTTAATTGTGTAATTATTTTGTATTTGTAGTTGTCTGCCAAAGAGCTGTATAAAGTCCATCTTTTAAGGCAAATTTAAAAAATGACCTTGAAATTCAATTGCTGGAGCAGCAGCTTAAGGTGAGAAACAGCATGTGAACATTTAATCTGTTATTTGTTGGATGGAATCTAAAGCAATAAATTCACTTTCTATTACAACTAATAAAGAAAAAACAAACAGCCTTTGACTCAATTGATTTTATTTTAAATAATTTTGGTATATAATTTCTCATACCACCCTACCATCTCTTTGGGCAGCTGGGTTTAATGGGGCATCTACTTGGCTATCTTTTTCCATAAGTGGCAGGACCCTCTCACCTCTCATTGTGGCGATGTTGTGCTGAACAGCACATGCAGCTGTAATGTCATTTGCATTCTTGTCTGACCCTGAGCCCATGTAGGTACTGAAACCTTGCATTTCAGATGCCAATGGTCATCTCCACTCTGACCCGTGTTCTGCCGTGGGCCAGGTTGAATTGTGCCTGTGGTTCAGGCTCAGGTTCATGGTGGAGTGTCATCAGAAATGGGAGACAAGGATACCCTCTGTCACCCAGCAAGTAACTATTGAGTCCTATAATGGCAGTTAAAGTGCATAATTTACAGAACATTAATGACATGACAGTGAATAAAAAAGTTAGTTATACTCTGGTGAAATTTGGGGTACAACGATGACCCCCTAAAAATTCAGAACAGCAATACAGAAACTGCACTCTGTGCTAAGCGATGCTACGAGATGTGTTCCGTATGTGTCGATAGAAATGACTTTAAAATATTCCTTAAACAAATAAATAAATCTTTGGAAAACCGATAATGAAACTCCATAAAATATTCATTCGGATAAGAAAACACATTGATACGTTGTGGAAAAGACTAATATACCATTTAGACTATATATGTATACTATATAGACTAATATAACTAATATTTAATATATTAATATAGTATAATTTGTGCTTCTTCGTCCACTAAATCATCTTCAAACGTACACGCCCTGTTCAGTCACCTCTCTGAAACCAACTAATTCTGAACTAAACCTGATCCGATGTTCAGAGCGTAAGTTGTTATGGTGACTAAACCTATCTTGAAAGATATCCGTCACCATTGCAAACAAGAAAGGGTTCAGAGCTGATCCATGATGCAATCCTACCAAACCAGACAGACATTCTTACCGCACACTTCACTGCTGTCACACTCTTATACATGTCATGTTACAATCTTGGAAAACATACCTTCATTGTTTTGACAAACATAAATGTCAGCATACACTCAATTACTATGAAATACAGAAACTGATACTGCTTAAAACCATAAATAAAAGAACGTTACCAAGAGTGATAAATAACCAAACAACTTTCAAAATAAACCACTGGTTGATTCTTTGTTAAAACTGTTTTTTCACTTGAGGTGCCGGGAATAAGTTGACATTTAAAATTATTATTATTATTATAGTAACTCAAAAAGTCAAATAACTGCTTTTATTATTGCTTTGTGGATTTCATTTAGCAATCAATCCACATGCTTCAAACGTACATAGAGTTTTATTGTAAGCCAGGTCCTTCTTTTTTGGGGAAAGTGGGTAAGCAGCTGGTCTATTTAACTTGTGTGTACACTGAGTGAGTAGGAGGGTTTGGAGGTTAGGAGGAAGAGAAAGAGAAGACAGAAAAGAGAATAAGATGTGCAGAGATGGTCTGGACATGTGCAGAGAAAGAAAATACAGTATATTAGAAGAAGAATGCTGGGGATTGAGGTGCCGGGAAGGAGGAAAGGAGGACGACCACGGAGGAGTTTTAAGGATGTGGTGAAGGTAGTCATGTGGGCAGTTAAAAAAAAACATCAGTCATCACAGCCTGACTGACTAAAAAAAAGAGAATGAAAGAATTAGAACTCTTTCAATTTATCACTGGAAACACCCATCATGCTTTCAGCTAAAGCTCAGCTGTTTATGATCTTGCAGCTCCTGGGGTTAAAAGTTCATTCATCCATTCACCCCACTACCTGTTGTCTATACCCGCTTATTTTTGGAAACGGTCAGATTGATCTGCTGGAGCCTCTCCCAGCTGTCTTCTTCAGAGAGGCAGGTGT
>JAOTRA010066884.1:0-14879 GCA_026260255.1 Pseudolaguvia tuberculata | reverse complement strand
CACACACACACACACACACACACACACACACACACACACACACACACACACACACACACACACACACACACTTCTAAACATAATACATCAATAATAATAATAACTAACTAAATTTGGTAGACACTCTTTTCATTTATTCCATGTATACAACTGAACAACTGGCGGTTAAGGGCCTTGCTCAGGGGCCCAATAGTTTTAACTTGGTGGTACTGGGAATTAAACCTATAGTCTAATACCTTAACCCCTGAGCAACGACCTTGTCCTTAAATTAACGACATGTCTTATTCTGTCCACAATAAATCAGTATATCAATGGAACATCATAAATTATTAGAAAATGAATATTTTCTGGCAATATTTGATTGCTTTAAAAGAGATTTTTATAATTAAGGATGTATACGTACTCCTAACCAATAGCATCGGTTTCATGTTTAAAACTAGTATATGACTGTTATCGATAAAATCACTTTTAATTAACCCTCGAATAAAAAAACAAATATTTCCATAAAGGTTTTTGGCAACTTGGCTCTTTGACCGTAAAAGCAGATGCACAAAGAGATCACATGGTATCTTACTTGTTGTATTAAATCCTGTTCAAAGCATTACACACATATTCACTGTAGCAGATCACCAACAAAAGGTTGTCCTTCCTTCTAAAAATATATAAAAGACAAAAGGAAAAACTTTACCAGGGAGGCCTCCGAGAGACCTTCAGCAGCCTTAAAGGAGCTGCAGGAATATCTGACATGTACCAATTATTCTGTGTGTGACAACAGTCTCTTCTTTTTGTCTGGACTATAAGGTAGGGTGGCAAGACAGAAGCTTCTGTAATATGGAATATGAAAATGTTCTTTTGTTCAAAACTACATAGCAAGCAATGATTATCATGTTGAGCGGGAAAAATTGACATACTTTAGTGTAGTTTTTTTCAAAGGCACACACAATCTTTGACAGCCATTTATCATTCTGTCAGCTACACCAGTTTAAACATTCCACATTTCCAGATTGATGTGTATTGAACAAAATTGTAGCTTAGATCATCAAACATTTGAATATCATATAGAAACTTCCAGAAACTAGTTTAATGCTTTACAATTATTGTAATCATTGTAACAAAGTGCCAGACAATAAAATGGAAGTGGTGGCTTAATGGTTAAGTTGGGTCCCTGGGTATGGCCTCTAATCCATATTTGCTCAGTTGTAAGTCGCTCTGGATAAGGGTGTCTGCAAAATGCTGTAAATGAAAAATCAACTTTCAATAACAATACCATTGGGCATATGGTAGTGCAGTGGTAAAGGTTTTAGACTACTAATTGGAAGATTAAAACCACCAAGTTGCTACTATTGGACCCCTGAGCAAGACTGTTAATCTGGAATTGCTTAGTTGTGTAAAAGAAATAAATGTAAGTCACTTTGGATAAAGACATCTGCCAAATGCTAAGACTATATTTGTACTGGTTCTTGTTTTAATGCTATACAATAAAATAACTTTTTTTTTAAACTTTGACTAAAAATCAGAGAGAATTTATAAGTTAAGAGTAAAGGGTGGGGTTGACCTCATTGCTATGGATGATATCAGCATGTTTACTAATCAGGCACACAGTGATTGGCTGATAGGGGAGGAGTCTCTGTTAGAGTTTTATTTATAGAAGTATTGTAGGGTGCAGTGTTTCGTTGCTGTATTTCTATAAGGAGTTTACCTGTGGCCAGTACCGTACAGTAGTGATGTCCTGATCAGTTTATTTTGCCTTTGAGTCCGACTCCAATTTGATTTTGAGTATCTACCGATACCGAGTCCCGATCCGATACTTCTATAATACAATAAAAACGTAATGCTTCAAGCTGCTTCTGTGTTCTACTTTGCCGGCATTTAACCAATAGCGTCTCGACAACAAAGTGATGTGATGCCACACCCGTTGCTGTTTCTGTCAAGAGGTGTAACTCTGTGACACCGCATAACTATAGATGTGTTAAAAATAATGAGAATATATATACATATATCCGAGTCCTGATCGGGAGGTAACGTCCGATTCCGAACAAGTCTGAAACCACGTGATCGGACCCGATTTCCGATAATGTGATTGGATCTGGACATCCCTACCGTACAGTTCTGTGGGGTTAATGAGTTGTTTCTGTTTGTTGGCAAACTGACTGCATCTCTGGCCAGCTCTCTAAACTTGTTGACAGTTATAGCTTTTTATATGTTTATGATCATCAAACATTTTGAAAGTGTTTACGTTCTGAAACAGATTGCTGGAAACACTAAAGTTTCAGGGAGTTAGAAGTCGTCTTCACTACTCCTCACATTTTGCAGATTTAGGAGCTAATTTTAGTGAAATAGTCTCTGAGCAAAAAAACAAGGACCTGTAAATTTCTCCTAAATCAGTGAGTTATGAGCTACTTTTAGCCTTAAGATGGTTTCTGAATACAGACTCTATAATCTGTAACTTGTTTAGGAAGACTTGGTTAACACTGTTAAACTGTAGCTACTTCAGGTAGTAACTAGATATAGCTAATGTTTAACTTTGAGGACAAAAACCGTAATTTGTTTTAAGCTTATTTTCTTGAAATCCGCTCCTGTCTGTTTTGCTCACTTGACTTTGAATTGTCATGGGACACAATTCACATTTTGACTTCTTATGAGATATTTCCCACAATCATATAAATATGAAAAAGCACATGGATTCAAAAAAATCTAATAAATGCGTTGGTGCCAAATTAGTCGGATTTTCCTAGTTAGGGTAATGGGTAGGCAGGGGGTCGGTAACTTAGCAATCTATCTAATTTACAACTTTAAGATGCCCTATTTTTGTTTGCTCAAAGTCTGTAAACAATTCATTCACCCAGGCTGTAACAAGAACTCACTCCTCTTTTGTATGTCTAAAGAGAGCATTGTTTTGCCTGAAACAGGAAAGCAAAATACTGGATAATTATTACATCTTTGTCCATCACGTCTGAATTGTCACAACGTTTTCACTTCTTTCTCTGGTCAGTCTGTTTACCTTGGGTTAATTTAGCCAAGTATAGTCTAAATACAGATATCAGATAACAGATCTGGGTCTGTTCTAAAAGATGTTGTAAGCCGGGGTGGTAGAAACATTATATATAGTCAGAAAATCGCAATAAGACGTCATGTTGCTTTATTTCTGTTCTTAGTTTTTAGTTGGATTGGTTTTATTGCACACATTGATGTTAGAATTCATACAGTACATGCTGTTCAGATTTGGACAGCTTCAAAATGTTTTTTAGCTTCATAAAAACTAAGACTGAATAATTTCAATTATTTTAGAGAAGAATTTAGCCTGGATGGCAAATACACCAGCTATGAGCATAGAGGAAGTGAATATTAAGTCATTAGTCTTAGGATATGCTTAGAAGTTAGACTGTCCTTGCATCCTTTAATGCTAATTCTGTTATTTAAATCAATAATACTGAAATAAAATTGGAACATCCCCAGCGTGCAGCAGAAGGAGAGGCTAAATTGTACCATAAAATGTTTTCGTTGATGATTTTTACAGTGAATCTTAAAATGTGGCATGTGAGATTATTCATTCATTCATCTTCTCAACCGCTTATTCCCAAATCCGGGGTCACGGGGGGGGTTTGCTATAGCCTATCCCAGCTCACGAAGGGTGAGAGGCAGGGGTACACCTTGGACAGTTCACCAGTCTATCGCAGGGCTGTGAGATTATTTTACCATTTTATATTTAAGTATAATAAATAATACAGCAGGGTGGCTGGGCGCTCCCTTAGAGATAGGGTTAGGAGCTCAGTCACATGGGAGGAGCTCAGGGTAGAGCTTCTGCTCCTCTGCATCGAGAAAAGCAATCCGAGGTGATTTGGGCATCTGGAGAGGTGTTTCGGGCATGTCCCGCTAGGAAGAGGCCCCGGGGAAGAGCTCGGACTTGCTGGAGGAACTATGTTTCTCGGCTGACCTGGGAATGCCTCGGTATTCCCCCGGAAGAGCTGGAGAAAATGTCTGGCATCTCTGATTGGACTGGAAAATAATGCAATATATATATTATTACATTTTGTAATTTTTTTTATTTGTTGGGTATTTTTTTACTTTTGAGTTTTTTGATACATTAGTTTGGAATATTTTTTATGTTTTACTTTTGATCAGAATTCAGAATTGAGCATTGAACAACAATTATATAAACAGCCTCAAAGCATAGTAATTTTTAAATAACTGGTCTGAAGGTTGAACTGAAATGCATTTCAACATTTTTTTTTCAAAAAATTCGACATTCAATGGCAGTCAGTTTGGACCTTAACAGAATCTGGCAAGATAAATAATAATAGCCATACAATTTTGAAGTTAACAATACAGGTTAAAGCTAACATAAAGAAACTAGTGTCCTTAACACTCACTTTTAGAGGTATATAAAGTTGAACCTGTACAAGAAATAAGTGATGATAAGAAAAGAAATAACAAGTATCTTTACTGTGTATCATGGTAACATGTTTATACACAGCTGCCAGTGAAACTGCCTCACTTAACTTTAGCGATGATGTAACTGCTGACAGCAGCAGCAACGATAAAAGATTCATTACGGTTCCTACCATATGTCACAAAAGTTATTGCTTTACCCTGAAACAATTTGAAATGAATCATGAAAAAGCAGTTCTATAGTACCCACCTCTATAGGACTAACGCTGCGATCATTCTGTATGATTTTGGCTAGGGCAAACTTTAAAATTGCTAACCTTAATCTTTAGAGGAGAAGTGGTAAACATGTATACAGTTGGATTAAGATGTTGGACTGATACCAGAAAGACTGAGGTTCGATTCCCAACTCGATCCAAACAACCACTCTGGGCCCTTCAGCAAGGCCCTAAACCCCCAATTGCTCCGTTGTACAAAAGAGATCAAATGTAAGTCGCTTTGGATAATAACGTCTGCTGGATACTGCTGTAAATGTAAAATCTCTATTTTTTTCTCTTTGATTAAATCTTTGCAGTCTGACTTCTTCCATGACGACCATCAAACCAAAAAAAAAAAAAAAATTAAAGCACACAACCTGATTAAACAACAGTTTTAAACCACTTGTTTACTGGTAGCAACTATTTAGCAAGAGAACTTTGGATACTGGGCGGTGCGGTGGCGTACTGGTTTCCACGGTTGCCTCACAACAAGAAGGTCCCGTTTTCAAGTTCTCCCCACGCTTGTGTAGGTTTTCTCCAGGTACTCTGGTTTCCTCCCACAGTCCAAAAACATGTAGATTAGGTTGATTGATGGTTAAAAATTGTCCATAGGAGTGGATGTGTGTGAGTGATTGTTTATCTATGTGTGCTCTGTAATGGACTGGCGAACTGTCCAGGGTTTACCCTTGCCTCTCGCCCTGGGATAGGCTCCAGCGGACCCCCTGTGTCCCCGAATTAGGAAATAAGCGGGTAAAAAGATAAGTGAATGAGTGAACTCTTGAATGAATCTCGTTCATTCAGACATTATGACCAATGGAGATTCGATTTGTGCAGTCTAATAAAAATTGCACATTGTATCCCGGCCTTAATTGAAATGTTTCTTAAACAGATAGAAACCGTGTTATGGCTGATTTTAGTTAGGTAGAAATAGCAAAATAAAAAAATAGAAGATGCCCAGTCTCAGGTGATAATGGGGGAAAATTGTCATATGCTGTATTTTATTGAATACTGTCTTGATGTGTTCCTTCACTTTGGTGCCTTGAAAGTAGAGCTGCCTGAAAGCTTTTTACATGAACAGTGAAATCATAGCCATTATTCACTTTTCTGGGAAAACATTTTATTCACCCTAAAAAAATCTAAAACATCTGTCTGTGTCAAGCACGTAAAGACAGTTATTGATTTTATTGTGAGTTTCTGAAATTTGACTGCCTACTGTCTTCACCCTAATAATTCCAGCAGGATAGGAGAACATGCTTTTTGTTGTTAAAGCCTATTTTTATTCTATTTACCTTTTTTATACCTTTTCCCCTGTACACTGTGGGAGGAAACCGAGAATCGAACTTGAGATCATTTTGTTGTGAGGCGTCCGTGCTAACCACTACGCCAATGCGCCACACTATTGGTTAATTTAAGTAATAAATTCCTGCTGCATTAACAATAACATTAGTGCAATAACATTTGACAAATAAGGTGCACTAAATTCTTTCAATTTCAGCGTCATTCATTCGTTCATTCATTCATTCATTCATTCATTCATTCATTCATTCATTCATTCATTCATCTTACCTGCTTATTCCCTAATAAGGGGGTCTGCTGGCGCATATCCCAGCGTACATAGGGTGGGGATACATCCTGGACTCATCACCAGTCCATCACAGGGCAACACATAGACAAACAACCACCCTTATACACATTCACTCCTATGGGCAATTTAAAATCACCATTCGAAACCGAAGTACCCAGAGGAAACCCACGCAAGTGCTGGGAGAAGATGCAAACTCCGCAGAGAAAGATCCCCGCCTCACGAATCGAACCCGGGACCTTCTTGTTACGAGGCGACCGTGCTATCCACTACTCCACCGCACTACTCCACAATTTCAACTTTAATGTAATCAAATGAGGGCGGCGCGGTGGTGTAGTGGATAGCACAGTCGCCTCACAACAAGAAGGTCCCAGGTTCGAATCCCGGGCCGGGGTTTTCTGTGTGGAGTTTGCATGTTCCGCACTTGCATGGGTTTCCTCCAGGTGCTCCGGTTTCCTCCCACAGTCCAAAAACATGCAGATTAGGTGGAAATGTGTGTGTGAATGGTTGTTTGTCTATGTGTTGCCCTGTGACCCGTCCAGGGTGTACCCCCTGCCTCTCGCCTTATGTGTGTGCTGGGATAGGCACAGCAGACCCCTGTGACCCCGGATCCGGGAATAAGCGGGTAAGAAGATGAATGAATGTAATCAAATGAAACCAAAGGTGTTTGCCACTGTCAGGGCAAGAGCCAAAGCCTTGATCATAACTTTATAACAGGCGATGTGATGATCCATCCCAAACCGGTAGTAATCAACATCGAAACCCTCCTGTCCCCATGTTATGTTATGTCCGTAACAGATATGATGAGCAATGGACTGTCAAAATAATAATTTTAATTAAAAAAGTTTTAACATGTGCTAAAATACGTGATGATGTGAATTGTTTATTAGTTATAACGTGTCTGTTTAATTGTCTTATGTTGTCATCATTAGCCATACACACAATTTATTTTATTTCCGAGTACAGACACAAGAACGAGCAGCATTTCCATTCACAGGAATTATTAACAAGCAAGTTAACTACAACAAACTTACACCACCTGTTGCAGGTAGTCTTTCATACAGTTTGGTGCGTGCAACACGTGCTGGTCCTCCTGACAGCTTTTACCTAGCTGATTGATATTTTCTGTTTTAGCCCAAACTGCCAGTGTGGAAATGCTCTTAATGATGCTTAGCAATTTTTTTCCACTTGCGGAAATATTCAACGATTGCGTTTCCTCCAAGAATAATTGGATTGTAAAAAGATTGATCAAAAGATTCAATTAACGATGTACACATTAAATCTTTGCCAACTTGATTAGTGTTTGGTGAGACACATTAGTGCAAAATGATGCAATGTTATGTTATATCACATCCCCACGCTTCCTGTCTGCTTGATGTTTCATATGTCACAGGGGTGGCTAAACTTGACCCTGTCAGAGCTTGCAGAGTTTAGCTTCAACCCTAATTAAATCCACCTTAAACGCTAATCCAGGTCTTGCGAGGTGAAACTTGATAATCTATGTTTCTAGCATAACACATTCACAAAGTGTTGGAGGAAAGTTGGAGGATCATGGTGACCTAGAATGTAAGTGAGTGTCTGCGCTCCATTAAGACACAGTGTGTTCTGGTTGAAGTGGAAAAACTGGAACACCACCCCTGACTGTCTTACTTAATACCAGTGTCTAATTTCAACAGTTCAATTGTGGCTAGATGATAAAATCCACAATCTAGCAAACACTGCCTTTCCAAAGTGTGGAGGTTATTACAGAAGTAATAGCAAGACTAAAAATGGTATAGTTCACCAATACATGTTCAATTGCCCCAATGCTGTGTTGGATGTGCAAGAATTTAGAGAAAAATAATCTTTGTCATATCTTCATGTTTTTTTTTTTTGCTTTACTGGTCAAGACATCGTATGTTTCTAGGTCTTTTTTTTTGTAAAACACAGTAATTCATTGTTGTCTGCAAAGAATGTATTTAATGCATTCCAGTTAGGTAATTCAATGCCAAGAGCAGATGTGGAAAAAAAGCCAAAGAAAAACGAAGGCGCAAAGTAAAAAGTGTTTATAGATCGCCATTTTATGGTCCAGTACATGTTGTTAAAAGACAAATTATGACTCTCATTAACTCAGTGCTTCTGTATTATCAGTTCTTGTTGCGTTTTTGGCCTGGTTTGTCTGTCGGGTGTTTTTTTTAATGGCCCATTATTTTGCATGAGCTCACTAATTATGGCTGTCAGAATTATAAGAATCTGATAAAAAGCTCTAAGTTGGAGCTGTACCTTTTTGTATGTTTGAAGTGCCTCTATTGCAGGGCGGCTGTTATATAACTATCGACTGTCAGTTCAGATTTCTGCCACTTACAGGCTTGGCTCTCATCCAGGTTTTGGTGACGTGCCATAGGATTGGCACCGGCCGTGGAGTAATTCCATGCTTCACTGGCATGCGGGTTTGTTCTCCATCCTGCCATTGATCGGAGTCTCAGTCAGCGTGCTCTGGAGCTGTGAAAAGCTGCATCAATTTCACTGAAAGCTGGCGTAGCACATTGATTCTCTATGCTGGCACTGTGTTGACACTGCAATTAAAGTTGCCTGTCCGGAAAGCAGGCAGATCTGTGTTGATCACGACTGATGCTTTTGTTCACAGTACTTTTTTCGCCCCTGACATGAAAGAAAGCACTAAATCAAGAAGTAGGCTTTTGATTTGTTTTGGATTCTTTTTACAGCTTTAACTGAAGAAAATCGATCTATTATGCAATGTTTATTGAAAGATGACTTACTTGTATCAGCTAATTTTCTTTATTTTTAGTGCAAATAAACACACGTTTTTTCAAACGCCATTGTTCAGTGCTGTTTTTTTATTTGATCAACTCACTTCGAAATCCCACAATATTCAATAACACCCAATGAAAATAAGCTGCAATTTGTCCAAATTCTATTTGTGTTGCCTTAGTAATAATGAAAAGTCATCTTTGCTTCATATAGTTGAATCAATGGTACAAAAAGTTTTTTTTTCCTTATCTTTAGGATCTTTGATTTATTTTATTTTTAAGTGTCCATTCTGTTGCATCGTTTATTAGCAACTCATTAAGATTCGAAGGTTCTCCTCTACAAAAGGTTGAAAAGTTTCCTGTGGGTCTATGAATGGACTTCAGCCTAAAATGAGTCTGTTGTGTCTTAGATGGTTTTCACACCAAGCACGTTTGCCGAGGTCTAAATCCGAGTTTGATTGTTCCCGTTGCCCCTGCAACGTTGATCTTGTTTTAGACTTGCTCAATTATTCTAAAATCCTGGTGTGTTTGTGTGCATCTTACATCATCACAAATGTGCATGGAGAACACAACTTGCAACATAAACCCTGTAGCTCATCTGTGTCTCTTACTGTTCTTTTATATTTTTTGGTTTGCGCTATCGTACTATTGTAAAATCCGTTTCTTGTATATTAGGATTAGTCATATAGGAAGGTTCCTCTTGTACTTGCAGTATGGAGACATATATAAGGTCATGACTGCTTTGCCTTGGAAGATCACCAAAATAAAGTTTTTTTCCTTAAGTGAACTGTTAATTATTATTATTTTTTATCTTACTCATCTCACTATCTTGCAAACCTGTCACGGTTGAACAAAGCTCATTTCGCAGCTTTGATTGACTACGGTGATGTGGACTCGCTACATAAAACTCGGAATAGCGGATGATCTAAATTGTATTGTTTACAGTGAATCATCACATCTAACCAAATCAGTTTGTGATTTATTGTGATCTTGCAATGTATATAAATAATATATAAAATGTTTTGGTCTCTCAGGGACAGGATTCCTCTTTCATTTGTAGAATTTGGCAGAAGCTCTTATACAGGGCGAATTACTTTTTTCCCTGTTTTACAACTGAGCAATTGGGGGTTAAGGTCGTCGCTCAGAGACCCAGCAGTGGTGGCTTTCTGATGCTATTTTCAAGTTGGTAGTCCAGCACCTTAATCACTGTACTACCACTTTCCCTGTTTCTGTGTGTGATGTAGAGGAGATGATGAGAAAAAAGCGTAGAGCAGCATTTATTATGGCTGTGTATTGACAAAGACCTCACGACAGGATACATAGATACACACACACACACACACACATATATAGCCTGAGCATTTACACTGATTTCTCAGTCTACCCTGTTGGCACTTTAGAAGCTCTGGGCAAAAGCTTTTGCACAGTCTAGTGCACTCCAAAAACATTTTCTACCGAAATGTTTGTTTTTGCCTTTGGGGTTTGGCTTGCTATCATATGTTCCAAGTAGAGTCAATTCCTAAAAAAAAAACTCAATAAAAAGTCTGTAATATTTTAGCTTTGGATCTTTATTTCCAATGACCTTCTAAAAATTTACTTTAGAATTGTACTTTTAGAATATTCATTCATTCATCTTCTTACCTGCTTAGTCCCTATTTTATTTCGGGGTCATGGAGGTCTGCTGGTTATCCCAACACACACAGGGCGAGTGGCGTGGGTACACCCTGGACGGGTTTTTTAGTCCATCTCAGGGCAACACATAGACAAACAACCATTCACACACACATTAACTACTATGGACAATTTAATATCAACAATTGACCTAATCTGCATGTTTTTGGACTGTGAGAGGAAACCGGAGTACCCAGAGGAAACCCACGCAAGCACGGAGAGAACATGCAAACTCCCCACAGAACCTTGGACTTCCTTTTTGAGGCGACCATGCTATACACTATACCTCCGCACGTCTGCTTTTAGAATATTACCGTCGCAATTTTTTGCTTCATTTTTAACTCACTATAGCTCTTATCACTATACGTGACTATGTTAATAATCTACACAAAGACTGTTTTTTTTTTTACAATGGAAATGATGACAGGAAATAAGATTTTCCTTAATTTTACTTTAAATTCATCTCTTTCTTTAAATACAATTGAGGGGTTAATGGCCTTGTTCAGGGGCCATGTTCAGGGACCCTTGGTGGTGCTGGAAATTGCAGTCTAACACCTTAACTATTGTGCTTCCTCTTCCTTACAGTATTGGTTGGCATAGGCTTTTCAAAGATGTTGTAAAAATGTAAAGTAATTGGTTCCCTGACAGTTCTATTATATGGTTTTTTTCAGCATAATTATATTTATAGCAAAAGAAAAACTGGATTTCTTTAGTTGTAGCCAGTAACAAGGCCTAAATACAAACCATGAGGTTTTAAATTTTGCCAACACATTATTCTCGTTTTATTTGTTTGACAATTGTGAGTGTGGAAAAAAATATCCTAATTAAAAAACACATTCCTGCAATCCTAATAAAAATATTTTTAAGGAAGTCGCACTGGTGACAATTAACAAATTCAACTAGAAGAAGTAATCAGTGTCTGAGTTAAGGATCACAGGTTGTAAGATTCCTTTGCTGTGATCTGTTCAGTCACTTTGAATAAAATATGTTTGACAAATGAGGAGATGTAAATGTAATAAGGCTGCATGGCTTCCAAGGGATGCCAGCCGTTTATTTTTTGTTAAATAAACAGCTGTATAAGCTTGTGATTGGTGTGTGTGACACATCCAAAATGGGATACGGTATAAAAAGTTTTAATTAAAGTGTTTGATCCCACAAGTGTGATGAAGAACGTATCTCAGCAGCTGAAGCGACATGGCAGTTGATCAGGTGGCGCTTCTTTCGCAGAACTAAATACAAACAAAGATATGTTGAGCTGCTTAATGGTGTCATGTGCAGTAGGTGAAAAGGGAATGGTCTAGGATTACATAAAGAAAAGATGTCGGGTGTGTCAGGACTATAACAGCATTATTAACTGTCATTTTGAGTTGTACGGTTGAGGAATTTTTTCCACTGGTTAATTGCGCCAACACCAGTAATACAGGGATTACAATTACATTATTATTTGGTAGACGCCCTTATTCACTCCAGAGTGACTTACAACTGAGCAATTGGGGTTAAGGTCCTTGCTCGGGGACCCACAGTGGTTGCTTGGTGGTGCTTAGAATCGAACTTTGGTCTTTCTGGTATTAGTCCAACAGCTTAAACACTAGGCCACCACTTCCCAATGAACGGTATGTTACTGTTTGTTGGAGTTTTCTTTGGCTGTTTATTAGCTTCCAAATTAGTTATTCGTTTAATCAGCTTCTTTCAGATTTCGCATTGAAACGAGAGAAGCGCCCGGTGGCCAAATAACCGGAGCTTCTTAATGTTGTCAACACAAAATATCACAGCAGGTCTAACTAATTACTAGAAAAACAACATTTATTATTTTAATTTCAAATTGATTTAATCAAAGAGGAGCGGTAGCTTCAGGGGTTGAAGTGTCTACCTACTGATCAAAAGATTCTTTCAATCCCACGGCCATCAAGCTGCCTCTTACAAGCCCTTGAGCAAAGCGCTTAACCCTCAAAATATAAAAGAGAAAAAGTTGTTCTTTATTTGTGTGTCCGCCAAATAAAGAACAATAGAAAACAAAGCTGTTTATTACTGGGAACGTAATACACAGCTTTTGCAACTGATGAATATTTGCATTCATTTTCAAGCTTCATTAGTGCTGCTGTATTGTATTCTCTTCTCTCTATTATTTTCCTGTGTGATTGCCTTCATGGATCATACCCGACGAAATCAGTCATTCGAAACCCCCCTTATAAGCACCATCTCTTGGCTTACTCTGCATCTTAATGGCCTTGGCAGGCCAGGCTCTTAGGACCGTGAAGGGACTTTTGAGCCTGTTTTGCCATCAGCCCTACACTTTCAGCCTGGGCTGATTCTCTCCCCACAATACTATTATAACTCAGGCTAAAGCTGCCCCCATAAACACAGACATTATTCTTTCTCTCCTTTCGCTCTACAGATGGAAAGAATGATGAGGTGGTACTGGTGGAGGGGGGAGAAGAAATTTGTCTAACTCCATTTTCCTGATGTTAACCTTGTATATATTAGTAGAAACATCTGCGGGACGTATGTGTGTTGGTTTGCTATAGCCTCATTTTTTTCTTGAAGGCTGGAATTTTTTATTTTGCTTTCTTCTGGCAAACAGTTCAGGGAGAAAGTAAGCGTAATACATTAGTGAATTGATGTAAGAATTTTCAATCTTCAATTGGTGAACCAAAACCTTGTAAATTTACATTTGTATAATTCTATACCTCATCAGATATTTCTACCATTTGTTTAATTAATACAAGTTTTCCTAAACAGGGGTTTATGAACCCTGGAAGTTCACAAGGGAATTACAGAGGGTTATTGACGAGCAAATATTTGTCTATTTTATTTTAATGTAATATTATATAACCTGGCGGCATGAGAGTTAGCACGGTCGCCTCACAACAAGAAGGTAGGATTTTTCTGTGCGGTGTGTGCATGTTTTCACTGCGCTTCTGTTGGTTTCCTCCAGGTTCTCCGGTTTCCTCCTACAGTCTAAAAACATGTTCATTAGACGGATTGGTGAGTCTAAATTGCCCATAAAAACCCAGACATTAGGGTTGCACAAGCCAGTGCAGCCTTATGTGCCGGTGCCAAACCCGGATAAATGGGAGGGTTGCGTTAGGAAAGTCGAATGTGTGGATCATGGGGTGATCCACTGTGGTGAGCCCTAATGGGAGCAGCCGAAGGATAACATTTAAAAAAAAAAAATTATATTCATTCATCTTCTCACCAGCTTATTCCCTAATTCGGGTTCACATGGGTTTTCTGGAGCCTTTCCCAGCACACATTAGGCCTTACAACAAGAAGGTCCCGGGTTCGATTCCTGGGCCTGGGATCTTTGTGTGAAGTAATTATGTACCCTATTTTTTCCCTAGTATTATATACCCTATTTAACTTGTGTGTTATAATTGTAATACATACTGCAAATACTTGTTATTAAAACCATCACAAGGATAACTCTGGTTTGTTTTGTTCACCTCTATGGTTTTCATTTGGTAATGGCAGGGGATTCAATGTATAATTTTTTCCCCTTACCATCAGTTGGTATTTCTGAAGACCAAACCTTTCATTTTCAAAGTGTTTTTGTTTCATCTAGAAGTTGAAGAATGTTAAATCCCATTATTAGATCTTAAACCCACTAATATCACGTTTTATATAAGATGCAGAAAGAGTGAAAAATGTCTACTACCAGTAAATAGTATGAAATCCACCTTTACCTGTGAAGACATTCAAACCCTTTCTAAGATTTCCAAGAAGTCATTTTTAGGATATTGATTTGGGCATGTTCGACTGACGCTGACTTTTTGCATATTAGTAAACATTATTATGTTAATGTTTTGCACACCCCTCCACCATAAAACATTTTACTGATTTGCCCTGATATAGATAGAAGATAACTCTTTCATGAAATAGTTTTGCTATTTTTTTGTTGTTTTTTTTGTTGCTCCTGCCATGGAGATAAATCTAGTGGCTTGAATTAAATAAAGGAATAATAATACTTTCAATAAAACTAGACAAATCAGATGTCTGCTGTGATTCTAGTAAGAATGAACACAGTGTTTTCATTGTTATTTGGGAAAAAAATACTATATTAGGTGGAAAAGTGTTTGACCTTACTGTCTGTCCAAGTGAGTAAAATTGACCAATCACAGCAGCACTAACATATCACAAGTATCTGTTATCACTGAACTAGTTCCAGTTAGTCATTTAGCAGACGCTCTTATCCAGAGCGACTTACATTTGGTCTCTTTTTTACAACTGAGCAAT
>JAOTRA010066877.1:0-14879 GCA_026260255.1 Pseudolaguvia tuberculata | reverse complement strand
ACACACACACACACACACACACACACACACACACACACACACACACACACACACACACACACACACACAAACACACGTGCACACACAAACACACACTTTATTCAGGTTAAAAGTAATAAACAATTATTAAATATGTCGATAAGAATGCTACACTTGACTATTACTGACTGTGTAACCAATGTTGTAACCAATCACTAGCTCATGAACCTTCACATATTATTTTTAATCCATAGTAAAATGATTCAGTGAAAGATTAAGTGTGAAAGAGGCATGACGATCCTCGCCGGTTAATTAATGCTTTGCTTTGAGTGCTCTTTCTCTCACCAAGTGCGTTTGCTTTTCTTTTTTATCACTTTCTGATATCCAGTCTGGCAATAATTATTATTATTATTCAGCTTTGCAACAGAATCCTTTGCATTTTTAAAGAGCTTTTTGTTTAGCCCTTTGCAGTAACTGCTGAGTTTCTTATGAGACCATACCTTATATGGAAATAAGCAGGAGCATAGCTTTATCCTAAAATCAGCCAATCAGAAAAGTGGAAACTGCCAAACAGGAAATAACTATGGGAAGTGTCTAATACAACGCGGTTCAAAATAGTTTTAATTGTGTATATAAAACAGTTTTATTATGCTTACTGCTTTATTCTTTATTACTGTTGAATTAATTTCCTGATTGTCATACAGACATTTGTGGAAAGAATACATTCTTTATGCAGTAAAGATTTATATTCATTCATCATCTTACCCGCTTATTCCTTAATTCGGGGTCACAGGGGTCTGCTGGCGCCTATCCCATCGAACATAGTGCGAGAGGCGGGTGTACACCCTGGACGGGTCACCAGTCTATCGGAATGTGTATATGTGTATATTATTTAAAGAATATTAGTTAAAGGTGATTGTTATAAAACATTACATAATTTTGTTAAACAAACTAAATGTATTTCCATCTATTTGTTGTCTGTGGAAGGCAAAGTAACCACCAAGCTACCATTTAAAAAAAAAAAAAAAATAATAATAAAATAACTTCATATAATAGGTACAATAGTTCTTTTAGTTGTTTTGTCATTTGGTTAATGATTTACTTTAAAAGATCAAGAAATCCTAACATTAGGATCGGCTTTCATACCTGTTGGTCAATATACGCATTTACATAGTTTTGCACTGGCAGGATGCATCAGTCCAAATTCAAATTTTATTTGTCACATGCATGATTATATACAGTTCAAATGTAGTGAAAGTTTTTTTTCTTCGCATATCCCACCTTAAGCAAGTTGGCATTCAGAGCTCAGGGTCAGCTATTGTGCAGCTCCCCTGAAGCAGGAAGTGTTAATGGTCTTGCTCATGGACCCAACAGTGGCAGCCTAAGTCTTAATTGGCAGTGGTGGGGCTTGAACCCATTTCTTCCTGGTCTCCCGGTCAATAACTTGGCACCCTATGAAACCATTAAAGCCACCATTGTGTGTTCAAGTACTGAGATTCAAACAGCACAAAAAACTGACTTTCCATACTACAGGAGTCAAAAAGTTTGAAAAATATCATGGTTGTAGTATTACTTTTGAAAAGATGGGAATATGAATTGAATTCATGTTGGTGAGTTTTGAGCATATGTAGATGTGTACATTTACAAATGATCTCAGTCCCTGCGTTCTATTTTTATGTACGTTATTTTTATACTGTTACTACTGATGAAGTGTTCTTACTAGTGAATGGAACATAATAATTTTGTGTTTGGTCACCCCGTTTGTGTGTGTTCAGGATGGGTGGATTTTTGCTGTCCCAGTTCACCTTTCAATATGCTTGTAAATCGTACTATATGTGCTGAATGTGTCTGTTTGCAGGTTCAGACCGACATCAGTGTGGACACTAAGCAGCAGACATTGCAGGGTGTGGCTTTCCCTTTGCATGGAGAAGCTATGCAGGCATTGCAAAACTTTAAGGACAAGAAGCTCAACTATGTCCAGCTGGTAAGCAAGTTACATCTGCAGCGAGATGCAGTAAATTTACCGCATATAGTGCTGGTTTAAAA
This sequence comes from Pseudolaguvia tuberculata, assembly GCA_026260255.1. Lineage (NCBI taxonomy): Eukaryota > Metazoa > Chordata > Actinopteri > Siluriformes > Sisoridae > Pseudolaguvia > Pseudolaguvia tuberculata. The sequence continues at coordinate 12,854 of JAOTRA010066877.1, read as the reverse complement.
AAGCTGTATGGTGCAGAGAGGAATCAATGCAAGCATTGTATTGAGCATGACTGCAGCACTATTGATTCAGGTTTAAATGGTAAAAATAATCATTGAAATAACATAAGCATGATGAAGTATACTCTTAAATCCTTGTCTAGGATTGTAGTCCGCATGACCAGATCGAATGCTTATCACTTACTTAAGCCCATGTTAAGCTAAAAGCACACAAAAATATGCAGTGAATGAAACTCACAATATGCAAAAACTTCAGTTTCTCTAAAGAGTGCTGGATTTGGACAGAAAAGGGAAAGAAGCTTTTGTGTACTTATAAGGAAAAAAATTATTCCATAAGCGCTTTCAGATGAAACATTAGTTTCTTTGACTTTGACTTTACTCCAGACATCTTGTGTCCTGTGTAGAATAAGATGAACAGAAAATTAATTGAAAATAGAAATTAATGGACTGGTGCTGTGGCGTGGTTGCACTCAGGCAAACCCGAGTTCAATTCTGGTTTTCGTTTAACATATTATATTTGATATGTTGAGACCTGTGAATAATCTGAGATATCCTATATTAAGCATTCATATTTCTTCACACTTGCACAAAAATGCCAATACAGACTGTCGCTGGATCTTGAATCGTTCTCTGTCTCTCCTCTATCTCTTGCTAAGATTTCAAATTGGCTAATTAATTGACTGCATTCATTTAGCACTCTCCGTTTGTCTGTCAACAGAAAATTAATTTTGATAAGGAGCTCATCATGTTGTCGAACACTGAAAAGACAGAACTGAAAGATTTACCCAAAAGGATTCCTAAAGATGCTGCACGTTACCACTTCTTCCTCTACAAGCACACACACGAAGGGGACTACCTGGAGTCTGTAGGTAAATGTCCATGTACCACACTGGCAGTTTATAATTAGCAATCAAATCGACTGAGGGAAGAAATACCTGGAGAAAACACGAAGAACATGCAAACTCTGCTCAAAAAAACCCCTTGCTCGGGAATTGAACCCGGGACCTTATTGCTGTGAAGAACGTGCTAACCACTACGCCACCGTCATTCAATTTAACCAGACAAATAGTGTTTAAGCTTAATCCAGAAGAGGTTTTCTGACTAAATTTACTTCAAACTTATTTTGGTAATAATAATTAAATACGATAAAGGAAAGATTAGAGATGGTTTGGACATGTGAAAAAGAGGGACATGCAGTATATTGGAAGAAGAATGCTGAGAATGCATTCTTCTCAGACAAGAGCAAAAGAGGAAGACCAAGGAGTAGGTTTATGAATGTGTTGAGGGAAGACATGCTGGTAGTTTGGGTGAAAGAGGCAGATGTAGCGGACAGGGTAGTGTCGAGAAGAGTGATCCGCTGTGACGACACCTAACGGGAGCAGCCGAAAGGAGAAGGAGAATTTACAGAACTTTAAAAAAATTTAATTCAAAATTAGCCAATATTTGGCATGACATCTCAAAATGAGGACAAGGTAGTGTGGAGAAGAGTGATCGGCTGTGGCGAACCCTAACGGATGCAGGTGGAAGGGTAAGAAAAAGAAAGGAAAGATTAGATCAGTAAATCACCTACAATTGCATTAGACAATCAGTGTGTTGGTGTTTTTCAGTAAAATTGCAATGTTTTTGATGAGTATCCAGGACATTAAATTCTGTGTACCATTTGATCCATTGCAGTGTTTATTTATTCGATGCCTGGCTACAGCTGCAGTATTAAAGAGAGGATGCTTTACTCCAGCTGTAAGAATCCTCTCATAGACATGGTGGAGAACAAATTGCAGATGGAAGTAGAAAAAAAGGTACGAGAAAGTCCACATAACAGTTAATAATTGTTTGTAAGGTTTACATCGTGAGTCCCCTACCTCAAAAATGATTCAAATCAGTTTTTTTTAATTTTGCAACTCAATTTCACACACATGCAGATGGAAATCGACAACGGCGAAGATTTGACCGCTGATTTCCTGTATGAGGAGGTCCACCCCAAGCAGCATGCGCATAAACAGGCATTCGCCAAACCCAAAGGTCCAGCTGGAAGAAGAGGTGATCGCAGGATCACACGACATCCCGGAGACGAGGAAGCTGACAATTAAACTCGCATCACATAACATTTCTCCTTTTTTCTCCTGGACTCCAATTGAACATTCCAGACAATGAAGGCCTGCTTTATAAAAAGCTAGCTACCTTTAAAAAAAATATATATATATATCACACGGCTTTTGTATATTTCGTCCTCAAATCAACAAAAAGACTGCAGCCTCATGCTAAACTATGCACAGGGGGAATTATTCTCATATGTTGATTTTGTCCTCTGTAGCAATTGGGTTATAAAAAGTGAACAAAAATTAATGCACAAGAAAAAAATATACACATGACACTGGTCTCATTGTAGTAATTATCACAGGTTTACATGTTTAACCACCAGCATGAATGTTGGTATAGCATTTAATCGTAATAGGAAGGCACTATCTAGGTTGGCGGAACGTACCATGTAAAAAAACTAGTGTATTTGCGTTGTGTGTAAAATGCAGTAAGAAGTTTTCAATCTTTGGATAGTTACTACTTTAGCATGAGCATGTAAAGCTCTGAAATGTGAACAACAAACGTAAAAAAAGACCTCCAGGAAATTCTTTTTTTAAAAGTATAAATCCAACTGTCTGTATAAAGTTTTGTATTTTTACAAGGCTTAATTTATAGCTATATTCAAAATAACACTGTACGCTCACATAGATACTTTACTCAGTCATATTTTAACCATAGACGTTGCTTTTTATAACACAAAAAAAATAATAAAAGTATCATTTTTGATAGATCAATGATTGTCACATGCTCATCTTCCAGTTTGCCAAGAAAGGTGTTTTATTTCTATGCAATCGCTTAACACAGTCTTCTAGGACACAGGCTTGTTTCAATGTCTGTAATGTGGCATAGATTGGCGTTGTCTATTATAGCCTATATTTATGTAATATAAAACACGAAAGGGGACGAAAACAACTACAAAATGTAACCCAGAGTTGTAGAAACATCTTGAGACACTGGGCAGAACTCAAAGCTCCAGATACACTTTTTGTGAAACTTTACACTGTACACTGATTGATAAAGAAAGAGAAGGATAAGATGAATTGGCAAATTTTTAATCAAAGAATGACTTGAAATACATATTTACAATAATAACATTAGTTCACTTCCTATGTATGTTCTACAATGTAGCACAGAGAGTCAAGGAAAACTACTAGCACAACAATATATGTGCGATTAAACCACTGTTCGACATCTGCACGAGCCAACAATCATGTAAATGGCTGATGTGATAATGGTGAATCATGTGACATGTTTGGTGTTCTTGAGTGCATTTCTCTGTACTGTTTTTAATGAAATAAAAAATCATAATGACTTCCTGGAGTAAGTTAATATTAAAACCACTGAAATTATAAAGAAATAAACCAGGAGAAAATAGTTATAAAAGTTAATTCATCAAAAGATATGTACATACTAGCAAATAAAAAAACTGTAGTTGTTGGTCGTAGGAGATGGACAATTAAGATCCCTCCAAATCAGCAAGCACCTAATGGATTAAACCACAACACAAAATATTTTTAGTCATTAGGCTAGATTTATAAATAGGTACTATATCGGCTGAAAAGACATACAGATGTTGATGGGGTGCTTATGCAGCCCTGTTTCTCATTTTATCCAGAGCGACTTACATTTATCTCATTTAGCCAATTTATTAATTGTTAAGTTTTTAAGGATTAAGGGCCTTGCCCAAGGTAGCTTGGTGGTACAGGGTATTATTGGGGCGCCAACACCTTGTGCTACCACTTCCCCATATGTTTATAGAGCTACACCTTGCCTTATTTAATAGCACAGTTCAATATTTAATACAGAGTGGCGTAGTAGTTAGCACAGTTGCCTCACAACAAGATGGGCCCGGGTTCAATTCCTGGGCCAAGGATCTTTCTGTGCAGAGTTTACATGTTCTCTCCGCGCTTGCGTGGGTTTCCTCTGGGTACTCAGTTTCCTCCCACAAACCAATGTGCATGTACATTAGGCTGAATGGTGATTCGAAATTGACAATAGGAGTGAATGTGTTTGTAAGTGGTTGTTTGTCTATGTGTGCCCTGCAAATGACTGTCGATCTGTCTTGGGTGTACCCCTGCCCCTCGCCTTATGTGCGCTGGATTAGGCTCGAAATTAGAGACCCCGAATTAGGGAATACATGGTAAGAAGATGATTGAATGAATGAATGAATGAATGAATGAATATTTGATGCAATGATATTGCATAGTTGGAATCTGCAACAGACATTGTATTACTGCTTCCAAAAGAAATAACGAACACACTGGTGCTGTTTGCTTTAGGGATATGAAATCTGTGCTTACTGCATTAGAGTAAAATGCTTTAAATCAGAAAACACACCCATATATATCCAACATCTCTGTTATATATTTGAAATAATTTTCTAGATCAGATTTAATACAACCGGAAAATGAAAAACAAGTATCCAAATTGTGGAAAATGATCTGTGTGGACCTGTACACACTTTACCAGTTAAAATTACACACAGCTGTTTGTGCATGGTTTACTCCTCCGGCAAGAGGATAAAAATTGCTGTATCAGTATGTCCAAAAGGATGCACTTTCATTCATTGTGTTATGTACGTATTTGGAATGTGGGAGGAAAGCGGAATACCCAGAGAAAATTTATGCAAGCTCAGGGAGAACTCTGTACAGAAAGAACTATTTTTATTCACAAAAAGAGCAAGGATTTATAAGTAGGTAAATGGGTCAATTGTTCTTTAAGACAAAAACTGTCACAGTTCTTGGGTACTTTGGATACTACAAATACCAGATTTTCACTTAGATAAAAACACATGGTTTCATAGGCTGGATGTATTACAAGAACATTCCAGACTCAGTCATTAACACTTGTTCAACAAACTTTAACATCTATTTCCAGCTCCTTTTTAAATAAATCATACTAAAACCCACCTCATTCATCACAGGCCTCCTGTTCTTCCTTTCACTCAGGCATTGGCTAGCTACATTGTACATCTTTTCCACTGACTCTATATCCCAGTACAACATTTTCTTGTCAGTGAACTCCTCCAGGGTAATTTCCTCATCCTCAATCTCATCCTTCATCTCTATCTGTAAACATATTCCTCAGATCTTAACGGTATCTGAATACGAGCATCCGATTACAATTAATTAATTAGCTGAGCAGTGTGAGAATATTAGGCTAAAATTACATTCATGAGAACTGACCAGAAGTTTTGGCTCCCGGTTTTCATCAACAGGAGGGAGTCCAGACATAATTTCCAGCAGCACCTTCAGAAACAAACATATCATATATACTATGACTTTATACTATATTTACTTTAATAAAAACTGCCTGATGATGCTATACTGAAAAGTTGTTTTCTTAGATAATGAACTGTAACAAAGTATGTACTATATATAATACAAATGTGTTGGAACATATCAGCATCACAGCTATATATTAATTTGTTAAATATTCTAGTCCTACTCCCTCCCCAATGACACTCACATTGAGAGAAGAGGTCTTAAATGTGTTTAACAACGTTGACTTTAGGTTTACACTCACATTCTTTCTCTTACATACCTATAACACACCATTTTTACACAGAACAGGGACTTTGTGCACAGGGGTATTGTTAACAGACTTTTGGGGTCTTCTAGCCTTACAGAATATAGAGACATCCTATACAACAGTGTGCTCCTAAATGTGTGTTTCTGAGTTTAAACCATTACAGTACAATTGTTTCTATCATACAATTTATTTACAGAATATAGATGTTTAGGGTCCCCAGTTTAAGACTTTAGCTCTGACGTACCACTCCAAAACTGAAGACATCTGATTTTGGGGTGATCTCTCCTCTCAGGGCCTCTGGTGCCATGTAAGCAGTTGTCCCCACGATTCTCTCAGTAATCACTGTCGTGCATGAGAGCTTGGCCGATGCACGCGTTAAACCAAAGTCTGAAATCTTGGGAACGAAGGATTCATCCAACAAGATATTTGCACTGTGAAGTAAAAGACATTGTTTACACATTGTGTGCATCCTATTATAGAGTTTTACAACATATTGCATTGGTGAAGGGCGGCGCGATGGCATAGTGGATAGCACGGTCGCCTCACAACAAGAAGGTCCCGGGTTCGATTCCCGGGCAGGGGATATTTCTGTATTTCTGTGCGGAGTTTGCATGTTCTCCTCCGGGTACACCCGGGACTCTCACAGTCCAAAATCATTAGGTGGATTGGTGATTCTAAATTGTCCATAGCAGTGAATGTGTGTGTGAAGGGTTGTTTGTATATGTGTTGCTCTGAGATGGACTGGCGACCCGTCCAGGGTGTCCCCCGCCTCTCGCCCTATGTGTGCTGGGATAGGCGCAGCATGACCCCAAAATAGGGAATAAGCGGGTAAGAAGATGAATGAATGAATGAATGAATGAATGCATCGGAGAATACGGTCAAATACAGTGAAATTAAAGCAAGAGTTTGGTATCAAACCTGTTTTCAAACCTGGGTGAGGCAGCAGAAAACCAGCCATAACAAGATGCAGACCACACCATGTATGAAAACAAACCTTTGTCTCAGAGCTGCGAGTCAAAGAATATGCTTCTTATGTGTTGCATTGTATATGCTGGACTGTGCTGAAAACTCTAATGACTAGCAACTGTAGTTCAGGGGTTTACGGATTGAATTACTGTTCAGACTATGGACTCTTCATCATCAACTGGTCAACTTGCGTAAATCAGATAATTAGGTGAATGCAAGCCAACCTGTATTAGGATGTCCATTACGTAATGCATTTATTATGTCTGCTTCTGGTAGACATGCTAGACACCCTGAAATACCAGTAATTTATTATATCTGTAATGTTAAGGGACAAAATGTACAAGATTAATGTGACATAGGTATAATTATCATGGGTTCACTAAAGACTTTTCTAATGCAAAGGACTGCAGATACATAATTTTATTTGTTGGACTCCTTAACAGAGATTTTGAGGTTAAAGATGAAATTAAATTCAGTACCTTTTCACATCTCGATGTATGTGGCCGTGATTGTGAAGAAATTTGAGGCCTCTGGCTGTTCCAATTGCTATAGACCTCCTTACCTGCCAAGACAAAGGACTGCTTCCCTCCTGTAAGAAAGTTATGCAGTAGTGTTAAACTGCTATGAAGAATAGGTTTTAAATTATTTAGATTGAGATGTGGCATTCACAGTACAAAATATTTTTTTAGCAAAACAACACACTGCAAGACATTGACTAGCTTTCTAGCATAGTTATTCAGTTGGACACTGATTTAGTTATATAGTCCTAGAGAGCCTAGTTATAAAACCTGAAACAAAATTGTTGTTAATAACTTACCAAACATGCTAATCGATCTAATAACGAACCGTTTGACATGTAAGCATAGACTAAGCATGGATACTGGCCATCACTGGAATAACCAACCATATTCACCAGATTTATATTTTTTAACCTAAAAAAAGGAAGGACAAACATGTTATTGTTAAAATACAATTCGGCATTTGGCAGAGCAATTGTGATTTAAGGGCCTTGCTCAAGGGCCCACAGTAGTTGCTTGGTAGAGGTGGGAATCGAACCCATTGTAAAGAAGATGATGTATGGGATGAACAAAGTTATCTCACCTCTTTAGTGTTTGAATTTCTTGATTAAACTGAGACTTGAGCTCATCAGGAGACAGATCATCTACCTTAGTGAAAAATATCCAAAATAATAATCTACATTTCACACTGGTTTATTTCATGTGTTGATACAAAGCATTCAAATACTTACTGAATTTAATTTCTTTACTGCTACAAGATTGGTCTTATGCAGACCTTTGAAAACGATTCCAAAGCCTCCCTCCCCCAGTCTGCTTCCTCCTCCTGAGGCTGGGCGCTCATCCCAGTTTTCAGTCATTTGTGTCAGCTCACGGTAAGTGAAGGCATAAAAACCTGAATTCATGGAAGCTGGAACTCTTAGAGAGCCTAATATTTAATATCAATCTTTAAAATAAAGTAGTAATAATTGTAGCAATACCCAAAGTAGTAATAATTGTTATTTACATTGTAGTAGCTTTGATGATCTTAGTGACAATTTTCCAAGTGTTTCCAAATGACCCCAGTCACTTTATCTAGTAACTTTGACTACATCCATGTTTATAAAGAAACTTCTACAGAACTGAGACTGTTAAAATTTTGACTTGTATTAAATTATACGCTTGACTTTAAGATATATGTGTATTGTACATATAGATGATTAAACAAATCTTTTTTAAATACACATTTTTTTTTATAAATGTGTATTTGGATCATTTAAAATTTAATATTTTCTTTAACTAGAAGTTACTATGTTTACATTATGTATGTCTACGAAAAATGTCTTCATCCACACAATCATACATAATCATAATGTCAGACATCAAAAACAGACTCATACAGAGTTTTACATGATGAATCAGTGACACATTCTAAAAGTGTAGCATTAATTTTGCTAATGACACGCCATATAAAGTTTCATTTCCTGCAGTACTATTAAACGGACCCAGTACCAAATATTCCTATAGTAGTGTGAAGTTCTTGGTTTGACATATGTAGTTGGTGAAGCATGAGATTAAAGAAATCTAGATATTTGTCACCATAATGCATGTTTTCTACTTAACACACAAGTGCAGCCATACCTTCTTCATCAGGCTCTTCATGTTCCTCGGGTCCTGTGGTGCTGTCAGGTAATGTGCAAGGTGTTTCCTCTGTTTGCTTTGATTTATTGAGTTCCACTGCACATAACTGAGTTTGTTCCCAGTAAGAGTTAGTGGGCAGATATTCGACTTCTCTCCAACCTGTGGCAACAGGTGCTGAGGTCACATCTGTTTTCAAAGGCATATCATACACGATTTAATGATGAGACCATAGTGACGACATCAATATTTATTGCAAATATAAATATTTACTAGGAACTATTACAGTAATAGTCTGAGAATAAAATTTACATTTACAGCATTTGGCCGACGCTCTTCTCCAGAGCAACTTATAACTTTCCGGGTACTCCGGTTTCCTCCCAAAGTCCAAAAATATTTAGTTAGGTTTATTGGTGATTCTAAATTGCCCATAGGATCGAGTGTGTGTGTGTGTGGCCCTATGATGACTCCTGCCTTTCACCAAACCAATCAGAGAGCTGTGATAGATTTCTGTAGACCCCAAGGACCCAGAATGTGGGAATAAGCGGGTATAGAAAATTAATAGATGCGTTAATTCATTCTTTTTTTAAACAAATGCTGGAGAATATTTGTTTTATCAAAGGAAATAGTGAGATCCATATGCAGTGACGTCTTTCCTGGTGTTAAAAACATTGAATTATTCTTGAAAAAAATCTTTATAAAAATAAAACTGCCACACTAAACATTCCCATAATCAACCCAAACTGTTCTTAATATTTAGCTCTCCTCTGAATGTTGATCATCACTCATGATGTTGTTTCATTGTTTAAATAAATTCTCTTACCTGGCAGTAGCACTCTGGCAGGTGCAATTAGCTTGTGTCTGATAAGAATTTCCACCAGTTCCCCTACTGTGCAGTTTGTGGTACCCCAATCATACAATAACTCCACTGTAGGACTTTTTCCTTGGGCCACCAACTTCTCAAATCTCCTGCAAATAGAAAACAAAACATCAGAGTAAGCAGAATGTCTGCTGAAATAAATTTGCCAATATTTACGCTATGTGGCCTATTGGTGGATCTGGTTTTGCCCAGTAATTTGTGATGATATGTGGTTTAACATTTTTATTGATACTAAATCAATTTCAATCAAACAATCCATCTGATGTCATGAGTGTATGTCGATCAAGCCTTATTCAATCCATTTTAGATTTTCTTGTTACATGCTTAGGGCAGCACAGTGGTGTAGTGGCGCAGTGGTTAGCACGGTCGCCTCACAACAACAAGGTCCTCGGTTTGATTCCCGGGCTGGTAATCTTTATGTGCGGAGTTTCCATGTTCACTTGAGGGGTACTTTTGAGTGGTTTCTTCCCACAGTCCAAAAACATGCACATTAGTTTACTTTGTGATTCTTAAATAGCCCATTGGAGTAAATGTGTGTGTGTGAGTGTTGTTCATTAATGTGTGGCCCTTCAATGGACTGGCAACCTGTCCAGGGTGAACCCCTACCTCTCGCCCTGTGTGCACTGGGATAGGTTCCAGCAAACCCCGTGACCCCGAATTAGGGAATAAGCCGGTTAGAGGATGGATGAATGAAAGAATGAATGAATGTTACATGGTTACATGTATTTTATCCTAGTAGATACTTTTATTGTTTGGATTGTCATCCAATAATAGCAGGTCATGTAAATTAAACTACATCATCACACACCAACACAGTTTGAATGTGATACTGTGATATTTGATCTGTTATACACCAATCTTTAAATATAACCTTCTTCATTTGTATGAGGAACTGACGAGAAAATATATTTTAACTGAAGAATCGATACCCGAACCGAATCGTCCCAATTGCCGAACCAAATCTTTTTAAACCAGGAAGTGTCTGTATGGGGGAAACACTGACGTGTGATTGATTGAAGAAAAGTAGGGAGGTTTTTTTTTGTTTTTTTTTTTATAAATTGATATCGTACCTGAGGTGTAACTGGGTGTACCGTGGCTCCCCGGTGTCTTTCTGTATGTCTATTAGGACACATTTCCACGCGTCTTGCGGGTCCAGAAAGTCAGCGAGTTTGCGCAGAATTGAGTGATTCAGTTTCCGCACCAGCGTCTCTGATGTGACGCTGCAGCTCATAGTCACCCGCTAGTTTATTCACTGCTCCTTTAACTGTCTTCCCAAAACGATCTCGATCTTTTTCTTTCTCTTTAAACACCAAAAATCCACTTTAACTTTACTACCAGTAGAAACTGCCAAACTAGCAATATTTCGCTTATTTGTGCTTGTGGGTTTTTCCCATATTGGCCAACTTCCTCTGTTTTAGGTCATTTCCCTTGTAGGTATAACATTCTTCTACCGTTAGGGGTCGCCAGAGCGGCCCTTCTCCACGCTACTACGTCTTCTACATCTGCCTCTTTAACCCCAACTACCTGCATTTGGTCTTCCTCTTTTCCTCATGGCCGGCACCTCCATCCTCAGCATTCTTCTACAAATATACTGTATGTCCCTCTGCTGCACATGTCCAAACCATCTCTCTCACCTTGTCTCCAAAACATCCTACATGCGCTGTCCCTTTAATAAATTAAGTTCTAATTCTGTCCATCCTCGTCATGCACAGTCCCTCTAATATACTCATTTCTAATCCTGTCCATCCTCATCACTCCCAATGAAAATCTCAACATCCCATGTTGGTTGAAAACTGCTAATCAAGCCAATCCTGGTGAGCTTAGTTTTACAGTACAACAAATACAAACAAAGTAAACCTTTTGTCTCATTTATAATGTATCTCTAAATAAAATAAGACAAAACTTGGGGTCAAAGAGGCAGATGTAGAGGACAGGGTAATGTGGAGAAGAGCGATCCGCTGTGGCGACCCCTAATGGGAGCAACCGAAAGGAATTTCTATACCTGGCGCGTTGGCATAATGGATAGCACAGTCACCTCACAACAAGAAGGTCCCTGGTTCGAATCCCAGGTCGGGATCGTTCTGTGCGGAGTTTGCATGTTTTTAGGAGTTTGCATGTCTGCAGGAGTGAATGTGTGTGAATGGTTGTTTGTCTTTGTGTTGCCCTGAGATGGACTGGTGACCCGTCCAGGATGTACCCCCGCCTCTCGCCCTATCTGTGCTGGGATAGGCACAGCAGACCCCGGTGAGACTGGAGTCTATCCTAGGGGTGCTTAGAGCAGGAGAACAGTGTGGATGGCAAAAACTCATACATTCACACACTTTGAATCAATGGGGATTTTTTTTTCTTTGCACCTTGGAAGGTTGAGGTCAAGAGTGCAGGGTCAGCTATGATACAACCAACCTAGAATAGGAAGGGTCAATGGTCTTGTTTAAGGTCGATGGTGGGGCTTGACCCCAGTTATGCTATGCTGATGACAGTCAACTTGTCCTTTTCCCCATCAGACACAGCTTCTGCCAGGATCTCAGCTTTCTTGGCAGACATATCTTCATGGATGGCAGTTCACCAACTGAAAACAGAACTAGCCTTCATTCCAGTGACGTGCAGTGAGGTATATGTCTGGTGAGGCACATACATCATCACAGTCAGATTTACAAACATATGAACCCTACAGATTAGCTTCAATATTTGATTAGCAACATTTAATGTGTTTTGTTTAAAATTTCATATCAGCATTCTGTACATATACAAACTGTAGCATAGAAGAAAGAACTTTAAAAAAAAAGAAAAAATGGTATTATTGATTTTATGATCTACCCATCAACTACTGCCTGCGACCTCTTGGCAATTAATTATCCTTTTCCTTACGTATTGCTAACGTAACACAATGCAGATTTGTCCTCCACAACATGAAGAAGATACAACCATTCGAGGCCACTCAATTGCTTCTGTAGTCTCTTGTCATTTTTAAACTTGACTACTGTAAATCGCTTCTAGTAGGTCTACCTCGAAGTGCGATTTTCCTGCTGCAAATGATACAGAATGCAGCTGCCACACCAGTGCATAGCCTCACGTTCCCTCAGATTCACTAGCACTGCTCGACTTGTTCCACCATCTCTTATAACTCAAGGTCGGTCAGCAGGTAAATTAACTAAATACATGTAAAATTAAAGACTTTATTTGCAAACTGATTACAAGAGTTTAAGTACTTGGGGTCAACAGTGCAAAGTAATGTAGAGTGCGTTAGAGAAGTGAAGAAAATAGTTCAGGCA
>JAOTRA010066810.1:0-14894 GCA_026260255.1 Pseudolaguvia tuberculata | reverse complement strand
GGAAGACCAAAGAGGAGGTTTATGGATGTGGTGAAGGAAGATATGCAGGTAGTTGGGGTGAAAGAGGCAGATGTATCGGATAGGGTAGGGTGGAGAAGAGTGATCCGCTGTGGCGACCCCTAACAGGAACAACCAAAAGGAGAAGAAGATTGTCACTCCTTGATTATTCATGCTCTACACAACTAACATTCCTATTACCATCAATTCAGTCTAACTCGCTCTTTCCCTAATTCGGGGGTCACGGGTCATGCTGGAGCCTATCCCACCGCAGGCATACACCCTGGATAGGTCACCTGTCCATTGCACACACTCCTATGGGCACCAGTTAACCAAATTGAATGAACAATGTTTTTGGACTGTGAAAGGAAACTGGAGTACCCAGAGAGCCTTGCAAGCGCAGGGAGAACATGAGTGGCCACTAGAAACCTACACAGCTGTTTAGTTTGCTTATGTCTTGAGCCATCACTCTTTTATGCGCTCATTTATTTTTCTATGACAGAATATGCCTCACAACAAGAAGGTCCCAGGTTCGGATACCACTGCTTCAATCCTTATATGCGCTGGGATAGGCTCCAGCAGACCCCTGTGACCCTGAATTAGAGAATACGCCGGTTAGAAGATGAATGAATGAACTCATTTGATAACCAAAAAGTGTGTAGATGGAACAATAAGTTAAAAGAGTATTGTGTTTTGGTGTAGGAGGCACAAGTAAGGCATACAGCTGTGTGAACTTTAATCACGATGGCACACTGTTGGCCAGCGTCGGTGGTGCTCCAGATTACATGCTGACGTTGTGGGACTGGAACCAGGAACAGGTGGTGCTGCGCTGTAAAGCCTTCTCTCAGGACATCTACCGCGTCACCTTTTCACCAGACAACCCAGGCCAACTCACCACTTCCGGCTCAGGACATATAAAGTGACTCGCCATTGACAAACCCTCACGTTTACACTCTTGTGCCTTCTTTTCATTCTGTGGTTGTATGTTTAACGCAATTATTCTGCTTCTGGGTTTGTAGGTTTTGGAAGATAGCTGACACTTTCACCTGTCTGAAGCTGCAAGGAATGCTGGGAAGGTTTGGAAAAACCCCTCTAACTGATATAGACGGTTATGTTGAGCTTCCTGATGGGAAGGTTGGTTTGCTATTTAGACACACTCTCACATGCATACACAGAGTATCTTGTATTAGGAGATAAACCTGTGTCTTTTGCTATCAGGTGGTCTCCGGGTCTGAATGGGGAAACATGCTATTATGGGACGGAGGTCTGATTAAGGTGGAAATCGGACGGAAGGGCGGACGGACCTGTCACACTGCACCTATACAGCAGTTTGTACTGGATGAGGGAGAGCTGATAACCGTTGGTGCCGATGGTGCCGTCAGGGTGAGACCCCTTAACAGGACAATAATTAAATCTAATGAGAGAAGTGAAATACACTGATGAGCTCCGTCAGGTTTAAAAGCTTTTGTCATTCTTGTCATGAATCCAAAACAGAGCAAATGATCATATACATAAAATAGAAATCTTAATTATTTATTAAATAATTACATTTTGGAATTTTTTATTGGGTTCATTAAGATCATTGGCATTTGGTAAAGTAGGAGATGCTATGGTGCCCTAACACCATATAAATAATCATTAATTCATTCATTAATTCATTCATTCTTTCACTTATTCTCTATCTGCTTATTCCCTAATCCGGGGTAACTGGGGTCTGCTGGAGCCTATCCCAGCTCTCTGAAAGATGAAAGGCACAAGGAGTACGCCCTGGGCAGGTCCCCAGTCCATTACAGTTTATAATCACCAACCAACCTAGTCAATGTGGTTTTTATATTTTTTAGCCTCATGCGATTGGACTGTTCTCAATGAGTCTCATTCCGTCTCAGCTGGATGTGATGAAAAGTTGTCTTTTATGGTTGTCCATTTTTTGTCCATCTAGTGGACAAAAACATTAGTATTACAGCCTTAATCTCTGAATCTCTTCTTCTGGCTTCTGTCTTTATCTCTGAATCTGATCAATATGAATGATAATAAACCCACATTAAAGCCAAATTCACTGATTCACCCAGCCAAAAGATTTTAGCATCATATTTTCACCCGCTTATTCCCTAATTCTGGGTCACAGTGGTTTGCTGGATTCTATCCCAGCACACAAGAGGCAACAGGCAAGGGTACACACTGGACAGGTTACCAGTCCACCTGAGGGCCACACATAGACGAACAACCACTCACACTTATTCAATTCTATGGGAATTTAGAATCACCAATCACTAATGTACATGTTTTTGGACTGTAAACCTGCAAACTCAGCACAGAAAGATCCCTGGCTCAGGAATCGAACCTGGGACTGAACCACCGCTCTGTCCTATTTATTTACCATTGTTTAAAGCCATGCTAGCACCCAGGCTATAGTCACACTAGTATTTCCTCTAACGTCAACGTAACACACATGACTGTGGGAGGAAACCGGTGTACTTTTCCATGTGCTTGAACTCTATTATATATATTGTATCTAGTGCGCAGTCTGTTTTGAATAAATGTAAATAATACAGTTATGAACATGTCTGTCTAGTGCTGGGACTTCGAAACCATCGATACAGCAGACTGTGTGGATGACAGCGGGCTGTTTGAGATGCAACCCATGAACGAGCTGATTATCGGCCGCAATGTGAGCCTGTCTTCTATGGTCAGGAACCCAATCCCGGACTCGACTCTCTGGTTTGCACAGGTCTGTAAACTTTATCAACATTTGGTTCTGGGTTCAATTCCCGAGATGGGGATCTTTCTGTGCGAAGTTTGCATGTTCTCTCTGCACTTGTGTGGGTTTTCTCCAGTTATTCTGGTTTCCACAGTTCAAAAACATTAGGTTGAATGGTAAGTGTGTGTGTGTTTGGTTGTTCGTCTATGTTTGGTCCTGTAATAAACTGGTTACCTGTCGAAAGTGTACCCTTTGTAACAAACTGGAGTAAGTCGGATCCATGGGTGCAGTGACACGCTTTATTTACACAAGATCTTACCACAAACAGATCTTAAGCACACAAACAAAACTGAACTACAAACTTATGCGATAGCGTCCACAGGATAAACATGATAGTCAGCGGCGTGTTTAACACAGCACTTCCTTAAATAGGCTACAGGTGAGGGAGGGGCATAGCCCAGTTACCTTACACCCTATGTGTGCTGGCATAGGCTCCAGCAGACCCCTGTGACCCAAATTAGAGAATAAGTAGCTTAGAAGATGATTGAATGGGTGAATGAAAGAGCAGCGCAAAACACTTGAGTTGGAATAGACATTTTGGCTATATATGTTACGGGATTACGGGAAACACCAGGAGTCAGACGTTAGAGAACACACCTTTATTAAGAGTAAGTACAAAAATATATAATAAAACTCAAAACAAAACCGCGCAGCAACGCTGCTATTATGAAGACCGTACTTATCTTACGGAGACTCGAACATAGAAATATACTGGGATCTCATGAGGACTCGAACATAGACGATTCTTAGAGTACACCAACTTAAGAACTGATGAGAACACACACTACGAAACCGCGCAGCAAAGCTGCTCTAAAGAAACACGGTACTTAACTTCGTGGGATCCAAACTAGGAGACAGATTCTTAGAACAGCCAGATTCTGAGAAACGGCAAACATAAATCCACATAGCAATGATAATAATCCGCGCCCTCATAAGGATGGCGCTCAACTTAAATAACTCACCATCCCCCGACTGATTGCTCGAATCCTTAAATCTTGAATTTTAAGATCAGTCACGTTGTTTTTAAAACAAATTGTCACTTGTGGACATGTATGATATGAGGGATATGAGTTTACTTTCTCAAAGATTTTCTCTAGCACATTTCTTTTATTTATTAAATCAAACTCTAATCTTTTTTTTTTTTTGCTGAGGTTCCTGTAAGCAGGTTTTGTTCAGCAAACTGAAACATTAATTGTTAGACAATATTAATCCAATTCATTAAAACTTTTTTATGCCTAAATATTTGAAAACCTATTCAAAAAAGATTTGCTCATCACAGGTTCAGGGATGAATGAATTACCTGCATATTAAGAAAAAACAGACATGACTTGTTTTTGTCTAAGAATTGTGTCTAATTGTGTGAATCTTAGAATCATATACTGGTTTTGTAAATCATTTAAACAAGCAATTTATTCTCTTGATTTGTAGAAGAACTATTAATTTATTTATAATCAGATTTGTGTCAGCAGGTCTTTAACCTGCTGACACAAAACTGATTATAAATAAATTAATAGTGGGCGGCATGATGCAGTGGAGTTGATTTAAATTTCTGGGCTGGGGGTCTTTCTGTGCGAAGTTTGCATGTTTTCCCCGTGCTTGCGTGGGTATCCTCTGGGTACTACGATTTACTTCCACAGTCCAAAAAACATGTCCATTAGGTTGATTAGTGAGTCTTAATCAACCATAGGCATAAGTGTGAGTGAGGCGGCACGGTGGCGTAGTGGATAGCACAGTCGCCTCAAAACAAGAAGGTCCCTGGACTAGCGACTTGTAGGTGCAGCAGACCCCCCCCCCCCCCATGACCCCGGATTCGGGAATAAGCGGGTAAGAATGAATGAATGAATAAGTGTGAGTGTGTGTTTGTCTATGTGTATGCGGAGATGGACTGGAGACCCAATGCATAAATAAATAAATAAATAAATAACGTTACTGCGCTCCCTCATCCTAAAGGTTTCATAATTAATATGATATTAGGTGAAGGACTTTTCAGAATGTAGTGTAAGTGTTCGTTGAGGTATAAATAAAGTACATCTGGTTGTTTATTTCAGACGTCTACCTCTCGACTATACAGCTGAGTCTTCATGAAGAATGAGTGAATTAATGGATTCTCTTCATACAGTCGTAAGTGAGAGAGACCCTTCAAATAAAATCAATCAACCAAAAGCTTTGTAAGCTCAAAATGATATCATGTGGGGTGTTCATTTTGTTTAAAGACACAATAAAAATATATTAATATTTAATTGATCTGAATCAGAGAATGTTTAATAAAAATCTGATTTCCTTTTTAAGAAAAGTACATGTAAATATCTGTACACTGTAACTGTATAGTGAATGTGTTCAGTTGCATTGCAATAACTCATACAAATTTCTCTCATCTTTATCTGCCAAATCTTGTTTTTCTTCTTTAGTGTCTGTTACTGTTAATAAAAATGTAACATTTGCTGATGTTGAGTTTGTTTTGTCGTTCAGCGTTACCCAGTTAAAGAAAGCAGTTTCACCAGTACCCAGCTGTGTGTCTAATGAAGAGTGATTCGTCTATGCGACTTCCTCTTAAATTTAAAGATGGAGGCCCCTTATCTTTTACCAGGTAATAACACCTAAACTCTGAGCTTTGTATTTAATGTTAAAATTGGTTTTAATTAAAACCAATTAAACCAATTTAGGAAAACAAGAACTCTTAACGGTAACAGTATAAAAAGTTTTGGATCAGTAAATATTTATGGTCATATATTTAAATGCATACAGTAATTTCTAATGAATCTCCTGTTTATAGACTATATTTATTGATTAGAATAAATATAAGGTGACCACAAATAAAGTTGTTATGGAGAGGTTAAAAGTTTTAGAATGAAGCAGCCGACCAAAAGAGTTTTGTTTACAGAACGAGCAGACTGTAGACTATCCCAACGCACATAAGGCGAAAGGCAGCGGTACACGCTGGACAAGGTCCGTCGCCTGGCACTGATTTAGTTTATTGCTTTAAATCTTTTTTGTATTGTAAGAAATCACAATAAATATGCAAAATGGAGAAACCAATTAAAATTAGAAGACAAAAACCCCAACAAAAGCAACAGAAAAGAAAATCAAAGTAGAAGTACATTAACACATGTTTAATAGTTGAATGATGTTTGTGTTTTTCACTTTTTATTAATGAAAATGTATAAAATAACTAAAATTATTAACAGTGTTGCTGTTAAGTGTAACTCAAGCAAAGAAACCAGACTCACCCATACCCAGTTGCGTCTCCATGAAGAGTGAGATGAGATTTCCTCCTACAATTAAAGATGGAGTGCCCTCATCTGGTAACAGGTAGTAATGCATAAGCATGAGGTCTTTGTTTTTATGTGTATATCAGAAGAGGTGCAATATATTTTCTGGTATAATATGTTGGAACAATTTGGAACTGTTTTAAGAATAAAATTACAAGAATAACGTTTTAAATTAAAGCAATCTCAAATTTGAAAGCAAAGACTCCATTTTAATTAATTCATTTAATACAGCAGTGGTATCTTGCTAGGAAGCAAACAACGACAATGACTTCCTCTTAGCAGTCCAATGGCCTACCACTTTTCTTATAAAAATTTAATAATAATTTTTTTTTCTATATGTGGCGGCGGTGTAGTGGTTAGCATGGTCACTTCACAAGGTCCTGGGTTCTGTTCCGGGCTGGTGATCTTTCTGCCAGGAGTTTGCATGTTCCCCTGTGCTTGCTCCAGGTAGTCCAGTTTCCTCCCAAAGTCCAAAGAACATGTACATTCAATTAATTGGTTATTATTTAATTGGTTAATTCTCTTTTTTTCAATTTTAATGTTTTTTTTTTTTTTTAACAATAATAAAGGACGGAGTGGTTAGCACGGTCGCCTCACAACAAGAGTTTGGAGGTTTGATTCACATGCATTTTATTAAATGCATCTAAAAAAATTACTTTTTTGCATTTTTGCTGACACAAAAAAGAAACTAAGCTTGTTGAGGATAAGACACTAAAAATATTATAATTAAGATTATAATAAATAATTTTATATTTCTTTAAGCAGGTTTAGTATAACAACTCCACAGAAATGAGACTTTAATTTTTCAGTTTATTCACATGTATAAAACAAACAAAAACAAATACTTTAACTTAACCAGAAAATACTTGACAAAAAACAAAAACATAAACTAAAATCAACTTAACAATGCATTTGCATAAACTTTGATACCAATCCACCATATAGAACCCAAGCAATCATACGAAGTGGTAGCCTAGTGGTTAAGGTCTACTACCAGAAAGACTGGGGTTCGAATCACGCCTCCACCAGGCAACCACTGTGGGTCCTTGAGCAAGACCCTTAACCCACAATTGCTCAGTTGTAAAAAATAGACTAAATGTAAGTCACTCTGGATAAAAGTGTCTGCCAAATGCCTAACTGTATACATAAACAAATTGGGTCGAGTTGAAATATATAAATATACTTTGTATAGTGAATGTGGGTTGGGTTGAAATATATACACACAGACCAATTAAAGACATACAGTATGTCACATTACACCCTGTACATGTTTTGTAAATATTCATTATATCTTTTGTGAAAACACTAAAGAAATGAAAGTCTGCTACAATGTAAAGTAGTAGTTAGTGTACAGCTTATGTAACAGTGTTAATTTGCCGTCCCATCAAAAAATACTCAACACACAGTCAATAATATCTAAACCCCTGACAACAAAAGTGCGTAAACCTAAGAGGAAATGTCCAAATTGGTTCCAAGTAGCTGTTTTTCCTCCCTGAAACTTGTTAGTATTACAAGGTCTCAGGTGTGAATGGGTAACAAGCGTGTTAAATTTAGTGTATTGCTCTCACTTTTTCATACTGGTCAATGGAGACTGCTCTCTGAGGAACTGAAAAAAGATTAATTGAATTAAATGAGATTGGAATAAGAGTTTATTTTAATATCTGAAGAAGAAGGTGATGTTATGTGATGTCTGTGAGGTTTTCAGTGGATGTGAATTTTTTAACAATCACTGCTGTTTTATTTTAACTTCAAGTCAAAATATAAAAGATAAAAGTAAACTAAAACATTTCCAACTGCTAAATTTAACATTTAGTTTTGGTTTGGGGCGGTGCGGTGGTGTAGTGGTTAGCATGGTCGCTTCCCAAGGTTCTTTGTTCTATTCCAGGGCTGGGGATCAAACCAAAGAACATGTACATTAGATTGATTGGTTATAAATTGCCCATAGGAATGTGCGTGTGAGTGGTTGTTCGTCTATGTGTGCCCTGCGATCCAGGGTGTACCCCTGCCCTTCGCCCTAGGTGTGCTGGGATAGGCTCCAGCAGGTCCCTGAGACCTCGAATTGAAGAATAAACTGGTAAGAAGTTGAATGAATGAATGAATGAATGAATGAATGAATGAATGAATGAAATTTTTCTTTGCCCACAGTGTTCTACAAAAGGATGGGAAGGAACAGATCATTACAGAATCAGGGTATGATAATGACTATTATGATAACCGTCATACTAACATGCTGGTATTTTAACTCTTTTAAACGATTTTCTGCTTTACTAATAAATATTACCTTTTTAAATTCAGTTAAAATTACTTAAAACATATAATGTATTTTAGAATGAAACAACAACTGTGCTTCACATCTTACCAATTTTTCCACAAAACCAATTACAGGCATAATTCTCCATCAGCTAAAGTTTATCTACAGAAGAAATGTAAACTAAATCTTCTGAAAAGGTTTCAGTATGTAAATGATGTGAAAACAAACCAGGGAAACCCAAAACTTCTCAGTGAGATCTACACAGAGCTCTACATAACAGAAGGAGACAGTGGGAAAGTCAATAATGAACATGAGGTGAGGCAGATCGAGGCAGCATCCAGGAGAGCAGCAAAAGATGAAACACCAATCAAATGCAATGACATCTTCAAACCCTTATGTGAAGAAGAGAAACCCATCAGGAGCGTTATGACAAAGGGAGTCGCTGGCATTGGAAAAACAGTCTCTGTGCAGAAATTCATACTAGACTGGACTGAAGAGAAAACCAATGGGGATTTTCAACTCATCATTCCACTTCCTTTCAGAGAACTCAATTTAATAAAGGATCAAACACTGAGTCTGATCAAACTCCTTCATTTCTTTTTTAAGGAGATTAAAGAAACAAACATTTCCAGCTTGGATAAAGTTCTGTTTGTTTTTGACGGTTTGGATGAGTGCCGTTTCCCTCTGGATTTCCAGAACACAGTGAGTGTGTGTGATGTAACTGAATCAGCATCAGTGCCTGTGCTACTGATAAACCTGATCAAAGGGAATCTGCTTCCCTCTGCTCTCATCTGGATCACCTCCCGACCAGCAGCAGCTGATCAAATCCCCTGTGAGTACTTTAATCGAGTCACAGAGGTACGAGGGTTCAATGATCCACAAAAGGAGGAATATTTCAGGAAGAGAATCAGTGATCAGAGCCAAAGTAACATTATCATCACACACCTGAAGTCATTAAGAAGCCTCTACATCATGTGTCACATCCCAGTCTTCTGTTGGATTTCAGCCACTGTTCTAGAGAGAATGATGAGTGAAGCACAGAGTATGGAGATCCCCAAGACACTGACTCAAATGTACACACACTTCCTCATTATTCAGACTAATAACATAAAGAAAAAGTACAAAAAGAGCAGAGAGACAGACAAAGTAATGATTCTGAAACTGGGTAAACTGGCTTTTCTGCAGCTGATTTAAAGGAAATCTGATCTTCTATGAGGAAGACTTGATGGAGTGTGGCATTGATGTGACAGAAGCATCAGTGTATTCAGGTGTGTGTACACAGATTTTCAGAGAAGAGTATGCACTTCAACAGAGTAAAGTGTACTGCTTTGTTCATCTGAGCATTCAGGAACATCTCGCAGCTCTGTATGTTCACCTGACATCCATGAATAAAAATACATGTGTTCTTCAGCAGAGTATATTTTCTAAAATATCATTGCAACGAAGAGAAGTAACTTTGTCAGATGTCCATAAGATTGCGGTAGATCAGACTTTACAGAGTAAAAATGGACAGCTGGATCTGTTCCTTCGCTTTCTTCTGGGTCTCTCAGTGGAGTCCAATCAAAACCTTTTACAAATCATAGTGACACAGACAGGAAGAAACAGACATAGCAAACAGGAAACAGTTAATTACATAAAAAAGAAGATCAGAGAAAATACCTCACCGGAGAAATCCCTCAATCTGTTCCACTGTCTGAATGAACTGGAAGATCATTCTCTAGTTGAAAAAATCCAACACTACCTGAAATCTGGAAATCTACGACAAAGTAAACTTTCTCCTTCTCATTGGTCAGCTTTAGTGTTTGTGTTACTGACATCAGCACAAGAACAGCATGAGTTTGTCTTTGATAAATATTGTAATGAACACTATACATCAGATAAGATTCTTTTGAAGCTCCTACCTGTGATTGCATCATCTAGAAAAGCTGAGTAAGTGACGCTGACTAAAACAGTTACACTGTTAATACTAGCATCAGAAAAGATCTAAGAACTTTACCAGACATATCTCAGAACATTGTTAAATCAACACTGAAACTGGATATATATTCTGTATACACACACACACACACACACACACACACACACACACACACACACACACACACACATATATATGTTTATTTGTATTTAATACATTTAACCTGTAAACATTAAACAGTACATTATGCAGTATGTTGTAATATAAATTACTGAGATTTAGCTTCAAGTTAATATTTGTATTTTAAAAATGTTAAAAAAAAAAAGGTTAATAATGCACACCAATGTAACTGTGTTTAATTTAATTTGCATTCAGTTTAAGGTTTTGTGACCTGAAAGAAAAAAGTTGTGCAGTATTGGGCTTAGTTTTCAGTTCTGAATTCTCCAGCCTGCGAGAACTGGATCTATCTAAGAATAAACTTGGAGACTCTGGAGTGAAGAGTCTTTCTGTTGGACTGGAAAATCCTCTCTGTAAACTGAAGGCACTAAGGTGAGATCATCATGTCCTTCTCCTGAGCAACACTCTCTAATTTAATTCTGTATTATATAACTTTTGTAAATGTAAGATATATTTTTGGGTATTTTTGTTTTTGTTGATTTTTAAAGGTTAGAGATTGGGAAGGGGGTCGGAAATAGGGGTGGGACAGAAGGCTGCAATTGAATCTGGCGTCACTGAAGCTGCACCACGGTGTGTGATTGCAGGTTGTGTGATTGTGATGTCTCAGTTGAAGGCTGTGCTGCTCTATGTTCAGCTCTGAGATCAAACCCCTCACACCTCAGAGAACTGGATCTGTCTAGGAATAAACTTACAGATTTAGGAGTGAAGGGTCTCTCAGCTGTACTGGAGAATCCTCACTGTAAACTGGAGATTCTGAGGTAAGATCTTTTAGAGAGGTTTTAGTGTAAAAGTGAAATTTCCTGAGGAGGAAAATCTTTTCATTTCACTATAACTGTTGTAGATGATTTTTAATTATCTGGTAATGTAATAATACAGGGCTGTACATTCACTGCTTTGTACATATCATTGGTGCTTCAGAGAAAAAGTTTTGTAGTGCAAGTATATAAAGTATTTCATCACTTGAAATACAGAGAACAAAGTTAAGAAGTTTGTGTTTTATTCACTCATTTATACATTCATTTTATTATCCACTTATTCCCTAATTTGGGGTCACGGTGGTCTGCTGGAGCATAAATAAAACTAATTTCTTTTTTCTATGTACTAATATTTGCAGAATTTTTTTTACACATTTCCATCACCAAACAACTGCAGTAAATTACATGTTGGCATATATTTAGTGTATTTTCTTTTTTACATTTAAATACATTGTGTTAAAGTATAACGTTGTAAGTTAATTACCTTTTATTTCTGTCATTTGTTTTAAAATTAAGTCATTACATATAGAAACTAAAGTCTTCCTTGAATTAGGAATAAGCGGGTAAAAAGATGAATGATTGAATAAATGAATGAACTAAAGTCTGTAAAATTTCAAATAGTTAGTCTATATTACATTATATTAAAACTAAGGTACTTTTTTTTAACCGTATGGTTAATGTTCCACATGTCAAATGGTGATAATAGAGGGGGTTTATGGGTGTTCTCTAAGTGGCTGTGTGGGTTTTCTCTAGGTACTCCTCCCACAGTTCAAAAACATGTACATTATCTTGATTGGTGATTCTAAATTGCCCATAAGAGTGAAAATGAGAGTGTGATTATCCATTTATGTGTGGCCCTGCAGTGGACTGGCGAACTGTCCAGGGTGTACCCCTGCTTCTCTCCCTTTATGTACTGCTATAGTCTCCAGCATAACTCTGTGACCCCGAATTAAGGATTAAGCGAGTTAGAAAATGAATGAATGAATGAAAAGTTTCATCACCTCTGCCTTTAAGCAGACTTGGCATCTTATGTAATCTGTATAGGTTTGTATATTCATCCATTGATCTGCTTGCCTGCTCATTCCCTAATTCAGGGTCAAAGGGGTCTACTGGAGCCTGTCACAGCACACATGGAGTGAACGACAGGGGTACATTCTGGGTCGCAAGTCCATCACAGGGCCACATATAGATGAATGACCACACCCACTCCTATGGGCAATTTATAATCACCAGTCAACCTAATGCAAAACACCGGTTTTCAACAATGTGAATCTCTTAGCCGAAATCAGTTCCTTCATCACAGCATGCAGCAGTCAGCAGTCTGAGTAGACGCCATTTGAGTGTTTATCTCTTTGCCCCACTGAAGCATCACAGAACTGCCTAGGCTCTCTGAGCTACAATGGGCACTGTGCATGCTCTGGGAAGGGCGATTGTCACCTGTGGCAGCAGGTAGAGAAAGTTCACTTTCCTGTCTCCCACATCTCCTCATGTGTTCTCTTTGATGCTGACAGAGTATATAAGCCAGATCTTGTTGCGACAAAAAGCGAGAATCAGTACTGAACCGGCCATTTGACAGGCCGACTCCACTTCTTCCCTTAGACAGCCCCCTGCAAAGGCTGCTTTTAGGGGGGATGCAATCAAGTCAGTCCCCCCCAGATGGGATGAAGCAGGAGTTTACAGCCCCTACTTCATTGATTGAGAAGCATGCCTAACCTTGATCTTCAGACACATGCTGACATGCAAGTCCCCAGCATTGCTTTGTGGCTTTGGACCAGATGTACAGTAGGTTACTCATGCTGCAGCAAAAACCCTGTGTTTTTGTGCAGATGGCTACCTGGTAGACAAGTTCGTTGTGGAAAAACTGCCTTGTTGCTGTTCCCCCAACTGGGCTGGTTGCATCACTGAGTTTGGAAAATAAAGAAAACAGACTTATGTTACTGTTGATTCCATTTGACTTATGTGTACATTAACAGTAAACCATACAATAGCACAGAACTTGCAGAAGCCCTGACCCTCTGTGAGAGATGGGCGTGTGCATCCTCAATTATTTAGATGACTGGTTAGTCCTAGCTTACTCTCAAGATGTAGTTGCTTACAAGGATATAATGCTCGACCACTTTACCCAATTGGGGCTTCAGGTCAACTGGGAAACAAGTTTGAACTCCCCTCAGTGGGCAGCTCGACAATCACTCTTAAACACTTTCAGAGGATACTGGAGCATTTGGCTGTGGTGGTTCCATTAGGCTCAATGTACATGATGCTATTATCAGGTTCAGAGATGGGCATGGCAGAAAGGCTTACACTGGGTGACCTCAACTATGCAGCGGACAGACAACAGAATAGAGCTATTGCCAGTGGTTTTCCCTGACAGAGGCCTGTCTCCGCACAGACACAATGACACAATGCTGACCACGACATCTGATTCTCAGAGCTTGTTCAGTTGTGCCCACCTATCTGATTTTCCTGTGTAGCAACCTTCTATTCCAGGGAAGAAGCCACAATGTGGCATCAATTCCCAGATCTCTGGAAAATCTGTGCATCGTCCCTGGACAAGATCTTGTGCGATTGGAGAGATCTGTCACCCTCATTGATAAAAACCATCATTCAGGTTACAGCCTGCTCTATGAGATAATTTCATGACCTGAAATGCAGTGTTTGTTGTTAGTGTACCTTTCATGGGGAGGACCCTCAGTTGTGTTACATCAATACTCTACTTTTTTGAGACAGGATTTGAAGGGACAAACTTTTCTGCCTAAACCATTGCGGAGTATGTAGATGCCATTGCAGCAGACCACAACACCTTAAGAGACAGATCACTCAGCCAGGTTTCTCAAATGCTGCAGAAGGTTGTCTTCTGCAGCATCACGCCTTATATCCCCTCACGCCTTATATCCTCTTGTGATCTCTCTTTGGTTCTACAAATCTTAGAGATACCCATTTAATGCCTCTCTTTAAAGACAGCCCTTCTAGTTGCACTCGGGTGATTAAGAAGGGGGGTCCAGAACAGGATCTTTAGGTGTACCTAGACCTAACTTTCAGACATGCTGACCAACTCTCTCAGATATGCTGTCTCCAAACATAGCATCTCCCATTGTAAGCCTTGTATGGTGCCCATGAGGAACTCTGAGGAAGGTTAGGTAGGAGAGCTTGTTCCCTGATGCTTTTAGGTAAGGTTTCACCAGTTTATTCCAGAAATGTTTACACTGGTCCACAGTATCCATCATACAACATGTTCCCCACAGCCGGTCCAGCGGAGGAATCAGCAGTGGGAGACAAAGCAATGTGGTTTTGCCTTGTGGTGCTTCCCTGTTATATTCAAATTACCAAATTTCAAATTAAAATTTTTTTTTTGTCAGATACATATACATACAAAACCCAGCCATTAGGGTTGCACAAGCCAGTGCATTCTTAGTGCCGGTCCCAAACCTGGATAAATGGGGAGGGTAGCGTTAGGAAGGGCATCCAACGTAAAACTGTGCCAAATCAAATATGCGGATCAAAAATAAGAAACTCATACCGGATCGGTCGTGGGCCAGGTTAACAACGACCGCCACATGAACCGTTAGCCGACACTTGACACCGACATCTGTGAAACTTGGGCTACTGTTGGCCAAAGCAGGAGGAGAAGAGGAGGAAGACGTCTACATAGACAGCAGGCGAAGGAGAAATGTAGGAGAGTGGAGGTTTGGTTAGGTACTTTAAATGTTGGTACTATGACTGGTAAAGGGAGAGAGTTAGCTGACATGATGGAGCGTAGAAAGGTGGATGT
>JAOTRA010066771.1:0-14898 GCA_026260255.1 Pseudolaguvia tuberculata | reverse complement strand
TTCTGGACTCTGATTACTCTTTGGATTACCCCTTTGTGCTGTTTGCCTTCCACTTCCCTTACCCAAATAAAAGCCTGATAAATCTACTGCATCATGGATTCGTCCTTGCCTACAGCGAGCTCGTTACAAGAACATAAAGGTTCGTCTCAGTTTTACCAAACATCTTGATGATCCCCAAGACATTTGGGAAAATACTCAGTGGACTGACGAGAAAAAATTTGAACTTTTTGGACGGTGTGTGTTGCATTACATCTGGCGTAAAAGTAACACAGCATTTCAGAAAAAGAACATCATATCACCAGTACAATATGGTGGTGGTAGTGTGATGGTCTGGGGCGGTTTTGCTGCTTCAGGACCTGAAAGACTTGCTGTGATAAATGGAACGAATTCTGCTGTCTACCAAAAAAATCCTGAAGGAGGATGTCCGGCCATCATTTTGCGAACTTGGGTTCTGCAGCAGAACAATGATCCAAAACACAATAGCAAGTCTACCTCTTGGCTGAATGGCTGAAGAAAATCAAGTGGCCTAGTCAAAGTCCTGACCTGAATCTTACTGAGATGCTGTGGCATGACCTTAAAAAGGTGGTTTATGCTCAAAAACCCAACAGCAGTGTAACAGACGCATTGCAAGATAACGCAAATTCTTGATTGCAGTAGTTGCTGCTAAGGTTGGCCCAACCACTCAGACAGTGCCATGTAGTTTTGGATTTTGTTTTCCCTTAATAATAAAACCTTCATTTTAAAACTGTGTTTTGTGTTTATTCATGTTATCTTTGATTAATATTTACATTTTTTTGATGATCTGAAACATCAATGTGTGACAAACGTGCAAAAAGATTGGAAATCAGGTAGGGGGCCAACACCTTTTCACACCACTGTACATCCAAGTTCCCATCCCGATGTTGTCTCTTTCAGGGTAGACCTTGCATTTTCCAACATGACTGCCAATACCACATACTGCATCAATTACAACATCATGGCTGCAACAATGGCCAGCCTACAAGTCCAGATCTTTCACCCATAGAGTGAAACAGCTTGAAGTCTGTTGTCGACATTTTTTTTCAAGGCATTTATTGTAAACTATTTTAAAGGCATAAACAAATGGTTTTAAATAAGAATATTGGGTCAATAGAATCAGTTTTTTTTTTAACCAGAGAAATTTCTGAAAGCAGTATAATGAGGAAGGGAACGCCACATATCGCTGAATCAGGGACAGGGTGCTGACCAATTGGGACTGATTGGGACAAAAAGCTGAGGACATCTTTGACCGTAGTAGTCCCTCTAGGCCTTACACACATACGACCACTACGAACTGGCTTCACAACTGCAAGTAACTGCGTTGTTGCACTTTCAGTCCTTAAGGTTAGATTTTGGACCATAATTTAGGAAAAGCATGTACAAGAAAGATGGTGGTATATGCTCCTGGCACATTGCCTGCCATCTCCTGCTGTGAACAATACAGGCTCAAATCTGTACGTGCTCTCTCAATATCAGGGCCAACACAAACATGTGGCACTCTCACAACCTCTCATGAGCTAATAGAGACTCCAAATCAGCATAAGTACAATTCCTAATTAGGCCTATACCTGTAAGGAAGCCGACTGGGCCACGCCCTCTTCCTTAGTGTCGTCGTCCTGGAAACAAAATGGCTCCAGGGCAATGACACATTGTCTGCATCTGAGCTCTCATCAAGCGTCCGCATCAGAGCCCTCAGCACCTTCGCCAGAGCCCTCTGTGTCTTCGTCAGCGTTTTCATCTTCGTCAGCGTCTTCGTCAGCCTCTTCGTCTTCGTCAGCGTCTTCGTCAGCGTCTACATCAGCGTCTTCGTCATCGTCCTCATCTTCACAGTCCTCTGCACCAGCGTCTTCACTAAAACTGTTGTCTTCACTACCTGTCCCTTTTGAGTTCCCAGTGTGTTCTGTTGTGTCTCTCTCTGTCCCTCCAGGGTCCCTCACCGCCCCTCCAGAGTCCCCTGCGGTTCCCTTGGTCCACTCAGAGTCCCTTTTGTTTCCATCAGAGTCCCTTTCGGTCTCCTCAGAGTCCCTTTCGGTCTCCTCAGAGTCCCTTTCGGTCTCCTCAGAGCCCCTTTCGGTCCCCTCAGTGTCCCTTTCGGTCCCCTCAGTGCCTTTTTCGGGCCCCTCAGAGTTTGCTGCGTTACCTTTGGGCCCCTCTGAGTTCCCTTTGGTTCCCTTAAAGGTCCCTCCAGGGCTTCCTTTGGTCCCCTCGGACTCTCTTGAGTCCCTCTCGGCCCCTACTGAGTTCCTCTCGGTCTCTACCGAGTCCCAAGAGTCCTACTCTGTTCATTCAGCGTCCCTCTCTGTTCATTCAGGGTCCCTCTCTGTTCATTCAGGGTCCCTCTCTGTTCATTCTGGGTCCCTCTTTGTTCATTCTAGGTCCCTCTCTGTTCATTCTGGGTCCCTCTCAGTCCCTTCGGGTCCCTCTCTATCCCTTCAGGGTCCCCCTCTGTCCCTTCAGGGTCCCTCTCTGTCCCTTCAGTGCCTATTTCGGTCCCTTCAGTGCCTATTTCGGTCCCTTCAGTGCCTCTTCCGGCCCCCTTAGTGTCCCTTTCGGGCTCCTCAGTTAGCTTTGTCCCCTTTGGGTCCTTCAGAGTTAGCTTTGTCCCCTTCGGGTCTCTCAGAGTTAGGTTGGTCTCCTTTGGTCCCCTCAGCGACCCCAATGGTCCCTTCTGAGGCCCTTGCAGTCTTTATTGAGGTTCCTCGGGGCCCCTCGGCCCTTAATGAGTTTCCTGAGGTCCCTATGGCCCTTACTGAGTCTCCTTGGGTCCCTATGGCACTTTCCGAATTACCTGAGGCCCCTAAGGCCCTTTTAGAGGCCTCTTTGGCTTTTACTGAGTTCTCTCGGGCCCCTTTGGCCTTTATTAAGTGTCATCGGGCCCCTCCGGCCTTTATTGAGTTTCCTCGGGCCCCTCCAGCCTTTATTGAGTTTCCTCTGGCCCCTTCGGCCTTCTCTGAGTTTCCTCGGGCCCATGCGGTCCCTTCTAAGTTTCCTCGGGCCTATGCGGCCCCTTCTGAGTTACCTCTGGCCCATGCGGTCCCCTCTGAGTGGCCTTCGGGTGTGTCTCCGTGGGTTTCCGATGTCTCTTCGTCCCTACCTGAGTTGCCAGGGGGTGAGACTGAGGAACCACGTGGTGTTCTCACGGTGGTTTGGAAGCCTCACCCCGACCACACGTGCTTATATTTGTGGATGGTGCAGGATCCTGGACCTACGTTGTTTTGTAGGTTTCTTTGCGTGTCTGTCTTTCTCCCCTGTTGTGGTGGTGTATTTTGTTTGGTATGTCAGGCGGGGGAGGGGTTTTTGTGTTTTGTTTGTTTTGGATGCCAGGGGGCGTACTTTAAGGGGGGGGATACTGTAAGGAAGCCGACTGGGCCACGCCCTCTTCCTTAGTCGTCCTGGAAACAAAATGGCTCCAGGGAGATGACGCATTATTTAAAGCGTGTCGTGCGTTATTGTGTTTTGCTGTATGTACTTCCGCCTGTATGAGAGCTGCCGCGTTTGAACTTCCGTGTGATTTCTTCTCTGGTTAAGTACTGTTGTTCCCGCTGTGGAAATTAAAGTTTTGTGTAATATATTACAATGCGGTTTCTACAGTTTGCGTTTACCTGTGTTTACTTTTGGTTTGTGTTTACGTTTCACTTTATTTTAATAAAAGAGCAACTGCATTATGGATCCGTATCTAGGAAGTTCATTACAATACCGTATACATCATCAAGTAACATCTTTCATTAAGTAAAAGTAGTGAATTGCAATAAAATTTTATTATATTTTAAGTGTGTAGACTTTAATAGTGTTTAATAAAATTAAGATACCACACACTTAGGTTTCATTAAATCAAGTTATCCTCATTGTTTCAACCATAATTTTTGATTTTGTGTTTGGATTACCATATATGGGTCTTTTAATTTTAATTTCTCAATAGTAAATATCCTATTTTTTATTCAACTGTCAAGTTTTTGTCATGATTGTCTTACACGGCATAAAATTTTATTTTAAAACAATATCCTTGTTTATGTAAATGCAATAATTTTCATGAAATAAAGTTTAACTAGCCACTTATAATTTGACTGACATTTGTTGTGTTAATCAATGACAATTTTGCTATTTTTTTTACATCAACTAAAATTAATTTAGTTAAACTGCATATATTGTTAATGAACTTGTTTGCCGCATTGTGGCAAATTAAAATTCCTTCTTTAATTGAGAATCATATCAGCACAACCCTGAATGCTTTTTCACACAGTTCCTTTCCTATTGTTTTTTATTTAAGGTTTGTTTAATAATCTGACATAATGCCCAAGCAAGTTTCTCTCCAACATCCTTTCTAGTACAAGTTTTGCAGGCTGTTTGAATCTAGTGCAGCACCTCTCTAAGCAGTTTTCAATAGTAATAGTAATAGTAATATTGTGTGCAAATATTTTTTACCGCAACACTATTTTTTATAACTGCTGTGCATTTTTTAGGCATTTATTTTGCATTGTAAACAACATTAAAAAAATAAACTTTGGCTTTTTTATGATGTCTGTAGAACTCAGCACAGTATTTAGTTTCATTTCATTTCAAAGCTTTTAAGAAAAAAAGTAGTCATTTTTAATTACTTCTTCTGTTACCAGTGTTTAATAACATAAAACTGACTACAGTACCATACCATTAAATTAAGTCATTTAAGCATCAATGTTATTCAAAGTATATATTTTCTATCATTACAAATGCAACTGATTGTGTGATTGTGAATTTAAAATGCACAAAATCTAATCTATATAAGAAAGAAATGAATAACCAGAAAACCAGATTATTCTAAATATTAAAATTATATTAAAAATGCAACTCTGTTGTGAATACATTATACCTTTTGAGTGTCAGCATCACAGAAGGTCAGGCCAAAGTAGTCTTTTTCCAGTAGGTTTAGATGCTCACACACCAGATCCAGCAAGACTTGACCTTTACATGATTTCTGCTTCAACAAACAGAAGACACCAAAAAATAGTATACACTGTACATAAGCCCCATTTAGTTGACATACAACAGACAGCTACGACAACAAAATTAAAAGGTGAACGATGCATCATTAATTAGTAGAATTGGAGAGTATTGGAAATTATTTCTTGATTTTGTATGAAACAACTCTAGTGAGTATGTTTTTAACAGTTTGGCGGACACTCTTATCCACAGCGACTTACATTTGGTCTCTGTTTAACAACTGAGAAATTGTGGGTTAAGGGTCTTGCTCAAGGGCCCAGAGTGGAAACTTGGAGGTGGGAATTGAACCCCGGTCTTTCTGATGTTAGTCCAGCACCTTAACCACTAGGCTACCCATGATTTAACAACTTATTAACAACTGTCTAAAAGGTAAACATTGCACTGTAAGGCTCAAGGCTAATTTTTAATGAAAGGATGACAGAAGTACTTAGGATGCTAGGTTTTAAAGTGCCACTCTACAATGACACCAAACATTCAATACAAGAGGAACACAGTTCCCACAGCAACAGGGAAAAAAAAGCAGTTTCCATAGAAACAGAAGTGACAAGTTGAGCTTTACTTTCTTTTGTGTCCGGATGCCTCCCCACTACCTATGCGCTATGACTCAATGCTGTATGCTTTTAAAGAGTTGAGACTTCAAGAGGCCTGTATTTGTATGTATGCAAAGTTTACATAAAGCAATTAATAGACAGATCTGCCCAGGAAGTACCCATCATGCCTTTCACGAATGAGTAAACTTCTAGTTTCAATAATTTATAAACAATTTATAATAAAATTCTACTTCTATACAGAAAATTTGAGCAAACACCTTGGCTATTTATTCAATGCACTTTATCTGCTAATTAGAAAGCATGATAATCATTGTCAATGTGAGGAATCTGATATAGCTCCTCCCCCATGTTTAGCATTGTCGTCCTGGCAATCTGGTTGCCAAAGCAATGACGCATTATTTAAGGCGACGCGCCTGTGTCATTAACCATCACCAATTTTACGGAGGTCTACGTGTACACAGAGTAAAGATAAATCTTGCAATATCTATCTATAATGTTTATGTTTTGGATTGATGATTTAGAGGACGATCGTGTTTAACTTTAAGTTTCGTTCAGTTCTCGTCCCTCCATGCTTATTGTCTTATTGTTTCGCCTTCTGTTATGATTTTAATTAGTGTCCCAGCATTATGGATCCGATCCCATTATATATGTTATAATCAAGTACAATGTGGGAAAACTTTGAATAAATGTATACTCTGTTATGTAAATACTGGGCTTGAACATAGGATATTTATGCGTTAAAACCTGTTTTAAAGTAATCATTTGGATTTTTGTGTTGGCAGTGTGTGTACACAACCACACTATGATGATAACATTTTATTTATCTAATTTAATCATTTACCCTCTTTCAGATCAATTAATAAAAGTTAAGCAACGCTGCGGTAATGAATATCGTACTTAACTTGACACTGATCCTGGGATCTGACGGGGACTCGAACATAGACAGGATCTGGGACAGATGAACGTAATTCCAAATGACCGTGAACATTTAGTCCAAGCACAGTGCTAACATAATAATCGGCGCCATCTTAAGGATGGCGCTCACCTTAAATAATGCACCATCACCCGGCTGATTGATCGCATCCCCAATCAGCAGGTGATGGTGGTTAGTGACGAGGTCGGGGTAGGGCGTGACATCATGCTTGATTTTTTACAAGGGATTTACCCTCTTATCTGTCTTTCGTTTATTGACTTTTTGTCTGCTTTTTACGACATAGTGTGGATTTAAATAAAGGAATTAATGCTTGCCTTCAGGCTGAGCTTGTATGCAAAGGTACCTTTTCCCAGTTTGTCGCCGTTAGATAATTTACTACGGAATAGCCCAGTTGAACCTACCTTTGCTGCATTCCCCACCAATATCCTAGCAGCACTTGCAAAAGCGACCAAGCTCAACCCAGGAACGTGAGCATCAACAACAACATCTGTGCTACTACAGCAACAATCCCAATCATCAGTATGCCAGGTAGCCCGTGAAGCCCCAATATATTGGTTTCAACATACAAATGGTACTCTGTATACTCCCTGTGCAAATCTCTGCCATTGATTGACAACCCATTAGGCCAAGGCATTACAAACTACTCGTACCACAATGAGGGTAGCGGACCTTCATATGGAGAAGATTTCTTTTGTAATTTCAGCACCCAAGACCTCCATAATCCTGGGGTTTCCATAACTACAGTCTCACAAACCAATCCTCACTTGGAGTAATAAGAAGATAACTCACTGGTCCATGTACTGTCACTGTCTTCTTATGTCTCACGACACCCCTGTTGCTCCATGTTACATCACCCAATTTGATCCACTCCTAACATTTCTGTCAAATATCAAGATTTAAGTTTTAAGCAAACTAAAAGCTTCAGAACTTTCTCCTCATCATCCGTGGTATTGTGCCATCGAACTGCTCCCTAACACCGCCTTCCTGCAGCAGAGTTTATCCCCTATCCCAACCAGAGACCAAAGCGCTGGAGGAGTATGCTAACAAGGCCATTTTCATAATGGTCCAATGGTCATATTCGCAGATCCACATCACCTGCTGTGAAAATAAGCGAAATAAGGGTGAAAAATGCTTAGTGGTGGCCCAACTGTCGTTCTGACATCTCACAAGGCTACTACCACACCTCAACTCCAGTTTCATATTCGGAGCCATCCAACAGCTTCACTTTCACGAGTGCAGACTTTGTTTTTTTTGAGGATTTCTGTGGGGATCGGGACATCCTGCTTGATGTTTTTTCAGATGAGTCATCTGTATCTCTGTGCTCATCAGACATCTTTGATTCATGATCCTAAAAAAAGTACAGTACCCCAGTTACTATATAGTACAGTATGTATCTTTTACAACACTTGACACACAAAAACATATGGGACAAAAAATTATAGGCAATCATTTAAATATAAAATAATTAGCAAAGCATAATAATGGAGATCTGTCATTCTGTGTCTGTGACCCCAAGCCAGCCATAAGTCTATTTTTGAGCTAGTCCAAGCCCATCTCAAGCTTGCCACACCAGAGAGGCCTCACAACATGGCTGCCGCACTAGAGGCACCTCATGTAAAGGCTGCCAAGGCAGAGAGACCTCCTACGGAGACCTCGTATGTATTCCATGCTAGGGATGGCTCATGCAGAGGCTGCCATGCCTGATGGGGCACACACTGAGCCTTCCATGTTTGAGGGGTTTCACGCCAAGACTTTGACTTTCTTTACACTGTTTTCATAAGCTTAGTCATGTTTATATTAGTTGAGTTTATTACAGAACAATCCACCTAAAAAATGAACCTAGCAGTTAGCTGTTTGCTACACCTTTATCAAGGAAAAAGAAACAATGAAAATTATGTTCAGGATTTTTTGGATTATGTAGCTTTGTGAGATTTAATGATAAACTGTAATATTACTCTGCGCATTACACCTTCACACTCTGCTCTTACTGGTGGTAGATTGGCCAGTAAAAAAACAGTAAAATGGCCAATGTCGCACCACACTCACAGCAGTATCAGACAATGTGCAAAATACTTTAATAAATATCCAAAACTGACAACATTATTACCTTTATTGGGCTATGTATACAAAGTAATTTTTAAAACTTAAAAAAATTTCTCTGTTACTCCTGCATATATAACATTTGCTTCTACAAATCGGCCACGTAAATGTTTATTTTAAATTTGCATTTGCAGCTTTAGTGTTTTTAGTGTACAGGTATACACAACTGTACACATTTATTTTGTGTATATATACAATTGACATAATTTATATCTTATGCAAAATGCATAATATTACATTGTATTATATTGCATGTAAAGTATGTACTACTGAATTTGATAACTGTATTGCTTGATCCTACCTGGTCTCTTGTTTTTTTGACATCTGCTTCCATAACATTCTTCACATCAGACATCGAGCCTTTTTCTGACATTCTGAGTGCTTACAGTCCTATACAGAGACAAACCAAACAGTAAGACAATATAAAATGTAACAAGTTTTTCAATCAACGATTGACCATTGGTATTTAAATGTATCATTTTGTGGATCATTATTTACAGAAGGTCCTAATTCAATTCCCAGGAAATGGGTCTTTCTGTGCCGTGTTTGCATACTTCCAGCCATTCAAAAACATGTACATTAGATTGGTGACTGGTGGAGAAGTGGTAGCCTAGTGGTTAAGGTGTTTGACTAATACCAGAAAGACAGGGGTTCAATTCCCACCTCCACCAAACAACTACTGTGGGCCCTTAAGCAAGGTCATTAACCCACAACTGCTCAGTTGTAAAAGAGCAACCAAATGTAAGTCACTCTGGATGTAATGTAGTCTGCCAAATGCCTAACTGTATATTGAACATAGGAAAGAGTGAGAGTGTGTGCGGCTGTTCATCTCTGTGTACCGCTGCCTTTTGCCCCATGTGCGCTGGGATAGGCTCCAGCATACCTCCATGACCTTGAATTATGGAAGCAAGTAAAAATATTCAATACATTTATTAATTCTTCTAACCTGCTTGAATTTACGGTTCCTAGAGAGATAAATGTATATCATTGTGAGTATATGTTTCAATAGTAGCTGAAAAGCCTATCCTTGGGCTATACAATGGGGGCGATATAAGATGGGGGGCTGTTTTCCTCTTACACTCACACTAGTCCGGGGATTCCTGGGTAAAGCGGGGTGATTGCGCATAAGGTTATCAGTTCGGATGAAATCATTGTACAAGTTTGAGTCGCCGCGTCACACCAATTCTGCTTGTAGATACTTGTTTAATCCTTCCTTAAATAATGCATTGAGTGCAATTTCGTTCATCCCACTCTGCGCACCCAGGGTTCTGAATGAAATAGTGCAGTCGGCCGCTGATTGCGTACCCTGTTTTAAGCGAAACAGTCTGGATGGTACGTCTAGTCCCCCGGCAGGAGAAACACCTCTTTGAGCTGTGAGAAAAAATATTTGCTAGAGGATCGAAGAGCCAGGTCTCCCAGACAGCCCAAGTCCAAAGAGCGGCCAGTTAGGAGGGACAGCAGGCAGGCACATTTCTTCTACTCGGTGGGGAACCCATGGGGTTGGTTCTTGAAAAGTATCCAGCAGTTGTGTATGAACCCTCTACATTTCTTGGGGTCTCCTTCAAACTTGTCCGTAAGGGCCGTGGGTGTGTTGACATAAGTAGCGGTTAAGGGCATAGTGGTAGCGTGGGTCATAGCGTTGACTTGTTCTTGGAGATTACATAGAGATTGAGCCTGGAGGTTTAACGCCGCAAGTAAGTCCTCCAGAGAACTGATGACTGCTGGACCCGTGGGAGGTGAAGTATTCTGTGATGGTTGTGTGTTTGCTGGATCCATGATTTTAGACACAGGTTAGAAGTAGTCCAGATTATTATTTATTTAGACAGGGGAACAGGCAGACAAATACAAGTCGTTGAGCATAGACGTAAACATGGGCCGAACCAGGGTCGAATACCAAAAACCAGAGAGACAAACAAACAATCCAAATCGTAAGACAAAGGGGTAAACGTACAGAAGTCCAAAGTTCAAAGCCAATAATCCAAAACGAGAGAAATCCAACGCGTTTGGTATGTTAGGTAAACAATACTTCACGTGGGCTACCTGGTGGCGTGGCCTTATATAGGGTGGCCACACTCAATTACCCTGCATCGGAAGTAGATGCTAGAACTCAGGCGATGGCTCCCTCCAGTGGCCATCAACCTGAGTTGACCTCCTTACACACACTGGTGGAAGGTGCATTCAATGAAGATGGTCAAATTTAGCAATGAAAGTTTTATTGTCCAACCCCTGTATTTCATACATTATTCAGCAACAGAAACTACTAAGTTATACTTAAATTCCAATTGACGCATGCTTTCAAGTCCAGTTGTTGTTGGGCTAAGTATTTACTTAGGTGCATTGACATTCCGATCGTGAATGAATTTAACAGACTACAGTACTCATGAGTGACTGTGACTGTGACTTTGAATTACAAGGACCCGGGTACTTGAATGACCAGTCCTGCAGTCCAGATCTTTCACCGATAGAAAACATTTGGCGCATCATAAAAAGGAAGATGCAGCAAAGAAGACCTAAGACAGTTGAACAACTAGAAGCCTGTATTAGACAAGAATGGGACAACATTCCTATTTATAAATTTTTCTCCTTAGTCCCCAGGCAGACGTTTGCAGGGATTCCACACAGTGGTAAACATGGCCTTGTCCCAACTTTTTGAGATTTTAAATTTAAAATCAACTTATTTTTCAGTTGAAATGATACATTTTAAGGTGGACAAAATCCAAAACTACATGGCCCTGTGTGAAAAAGTGTTTGCCCCCTTAACCTAATAACTGGTTGGGCCACCCTTAGCAGCAACTACTGCAATCAAGCGTTTGCGATAACTTGCAATGAGTCTGTTACAGCGCTGTGGAGGAAATTTGGTCCAATCATCTTTGCAGAATTGTTGTAATTCAGCCACATTGGAGGGTTTTTGAGCATGAACATCACAATAGAATTCAGGTCAGGACTTTGACTAGGCCACTCCAAAGTCTTCATTTAGTTTTTC
This sequence comes from Pseudolaguvia tuberculata, assembly GCA_026260255.1. Lineage (NCBI taxonomy): Eukaryota > Metazoa > Chordata > Actinopteri > Siluriformes > Sisoridae > Pseudolaguvia > Pseudolaguvia tuberculata. The sequence continues at coordinate 3,335 of JAOTRA010066771.1, read as the reverse complement.
TTCAGCCATTCAGAAATGAACTTGCTGGTGTGTTTTGGATCATTCGCTTCAGTTTGAGGTCACGAACAGATGGGGCCACCGGACATTCTCCTTCAGGATTTTTTGGTAGACAGCAGAATTCATGGTCCCATTTATCACAGCAAGTCTTCCAGGTCCTGAAGCAGCAAAACAGCCCCAGACCATTACAATAGCACCACCATATTTTACTGTTGGTATGATGTTCATTTTCTGAAATGCGCTGTTACTTTCATGCCAGATGTAATGCGACACACACCTTCCAAAAAGGTCAACTGTTGTCTCGTCAGTCCACAGAGTATTTTTCTAAAAGTCTTGGGGATCATCAAGATATTTTCAACAAAAGTGAGTACATTAAGAGGAATGTCCAATGGCACATCATGGCACAGAACTCTCTGAAAAGATTGCCAAGACCCTGAAACTGAGCTGTAGCACAATAACCAAGATCCTACAGTGATTTAACAGGACAGAGATTGTACTCAGAACAGTCTTGCCATGGTAGACCAAAGAAAGTGAGTGCACACGCTCAGCATCATATTCAGAGATGGTCTTTGTGAAATATACATAGGAGTGGTGCCAGCCAGTGCTGCTCAGACCAATTGCCATACACTGCATCAAATTGGTCTGCATGGCTATTGCCCTGGAAGAAAGCCTCTTCTAAAGTTGATGCACAAGAAAGCCCGCAAACAGTTTGCTAAAGACAAGCAAGCTAAGGAGACCAAAAAAACTTGTTTTTTCAGATGAGGTCAAGCATGTGTGGCGGTGGTGGTGGTAGTGTCATTGTCTGGGGCTGCATGACTGCTGTTGGCACTGGGGAGCTACACTTCATTGAGGGAACCACGAATGCCAACATGTACTGTGACATACTGAAGCAAAGCATGATCCCATTCCTTCGGAGACTGGGCTGTAGAGCAGTATTCCAACATATAGACCCGAAAACACACATCCAAGATGACCATTGACCTGCTAGTGAAGCAGTGAGGGTCAAGGTGGTGGACTGGCCAAGCTTGTCTCCAGTCCTAAACTCAAATGAGCATCTATGAAGCATCATCAAACAGAAAGTGGAGTAAAGCATGGTCTCAACGTCAACAACTCTGTGATGTCATCCTGGTGGAGTGTAAGAGGAGTCCAGTGTCAACCTGTAACTTCATGTCAAAGAGGGTTAAAGCAGTGCTGGAAATTAATGATGGCCATACAAATATTGATATTTTGTCCAATTTCCTCTTAAGGGGGTACACACTTTCGTTGCCGGGGGTTTAGACATTAATGCTGTGTGTTGTTTTTGATGGGGCTGTAACTTAGCAGTTGGAGGAGAAATAGCAGAGTCCATGATGCAGAGTATCGTTAATACAGTTTTATTTGGGAAGGGGAGAGGGAAGGCGAACAAATCCAAACAGTATCCAAAGTCAAAGTTCCAAAAATACATCCAAAGTTCAATAACAAATGCTCAGCAAGGCCTATGGCAACAATACTTTGCAACAGGCTTCAGAGAACCACCTGCTTATATAGGCAGCTCACGCCTAATTAGCTCAACCACTACTAGATTAGGCAGCCCACGCCCAATTAGCTCAACCCCTACAGTACACTTCTAGAATTCGGGCAAGGGCGCCCTCTGCAGGCGGTCCTCTGAAGGTGCAGTCCTTACAGGGGCAGTGAATTGTTGTTTATCCATAATCTCTAATATTAATAATAAATACGGAGGGGCCCAATTGGCATACTGGTTAGCATGGTTGCCTCACAACAAGAAGGTCTCAGAAAAAAAGAAGGTCTTTTTCTGTGCAGAGTTTGCATGTTCTCCCCGTGCTTCCAATGGTCACAGTCCAAAAACACACATTAGGGTGATTGGTGATTTGAAATAGCCCATATGAGTGAGTGTGAGTGTGTAGTTGTTTGTCTGTGTGGCCCTGAGATGGACTGGCAACCTGCCCTGGGTGTAGCCCTGCCTGTTACCCAATGTGCGCTGGGATAGGCTCCAGCAGAACCCAGTGACCTTGAATTAGGGAATGAACACATTTAAAAACAGGTATTAAAGGTGACAATGTAATGTATCCGACTACCGGCAAGAAGTCTTTTGAACCCAAGGTCGAATTTATTTATGAGCACTATATATATATATATATATATATATATTTGGTGCAGACAAGTTATTAAGGCGGGCGGCACGGTGGTGTAATGGTTAACACAGTCGCCACAACAAGAAGGTCCCGGGTTCGATTCCAGGGTCAGCGATCTTTCTGTGCGGAGTTTGCATGTTCTTCCGGCGCTTGTGTGGGTTTCCCTCGGGTACTACGGTTTCCTCCCACAGTTCAAAAACTGATTGGGCCGATTTGGTGATTCTAAATTGCCCCATAGGTGTGAATGATTGTTTGTCTGTGTTGCCCTGCTATGGACTGGTGACCCGTCCAGGGTGTACACCCCACCTCTCGCCCTGTGTGTGCTGAGATAGGCACCTGTGACCCAGAATTAGGGAATAAGTGGGTAGGAAAATGAATGAATGAATTAATTAAGTTATTTTAGGCAATAAGGGATTCTGTAGCAGAAAATCCACTGCATTAAAATGCTAGCAGAAGACTAACACAAAGAGAAAGTCATGTTTCTTCTAAAACCAATACAAAAACATTTTGGTCAGATTGCATCATCGCAGTTACACCCTCTGAGGAAAGAGTCTTCTTTGGCATGCATGACATCACAAATTGTCTACTGTAACAAAGCATATTTGGCTACTGATTGTGTGTAATTTATTATACTGATCAGGGTAAGTCTAACTACTGAGTTATAAACTATATTGCCCCATTAAATATGCTGTAGTCTTGTAATTGTAGTCTAAATATGCTACCACATTTTATAGTATTAATTAACTATTAATAAAACATTTAATTAAAATATAAGATATACTAGAACAAATTCAATGAAGGCAATATAAAGTCTCTAGACGTATACTATTTATGTACTATTTAACAACCTGCTTAGTGTTAAATCCTTAAATCTATCAATGTCACGCAGTCTATATATAATTTCCTATATAAACTATTATTTGCTTCTATCGCCACGGTCCTGCTTCCAAGTGCCACGCCCTCTCTTTCATTAAAACAATTACATTCTCTATCTAAATGACACAAACGTTGTAGCTATTGTAAAATAAATAAATAAATAAATGCAGATAAAAAGTGAAGAGACAATTCAGCATATCAGCTGTTTTATTTACAGGAGAAACTCTTTGTTTAAATGGAGCAGGGTTGCACGCTGTGTGTGTGTGTGTGTGTGTGTGTGTGTGTGTGTGTGTGTGTGTGTGTGTGTGTGTGTGTGTGCGCGCGCGTGTG
>JAOTRA010066763.1:0-14898 GCA_026260255.1 Pseudolaguvia tuberculata | reverse complement strand
TTGGCCAACAGTAGCTGAATTTCCACCGGTACCCTGTCGGCTAACAGTACATGTGGTGGTCGTTGTTAACCCGGGCCGTGACCGATCCGGTATGGGTTTCTTATTTGTGATCCGCATATTTGATTTGACGCAGTTTTACGCTGGATGCCCTTCCTAATGCAACCCTCCCCATTTATCCGGGCTTGGGACTGGCACTAAGAATTCACTGGCTTGTGCAACCCTAATGGCTGGGTTGAAATAAACATACATAATATACTAAATAAAACAAAACATTTTAGCCAATAAAGTAAAAAAAATATTTGTAACCCATAGGGTCAGACATGTTTATGGGCCAATTGGATTCAGAGAGTAAGCAACTGAGTGAATAGCTATACAAAACCTTGGTTCTTATGAAATGAATTAACTGTATTAAAAGATCAGTGTTTCTTAATGTGGAGTAACAAAGATTAGATTACAATATACAATCTAATTGAGATACGTTGAAATAACATGTAGCTTTTTTTGTTTAGCTTATTTCTCTTCCCTTAAAATCGGAAGAGAAACAAGCTAAACAAAGTAATGGGGAAAATAACCTGGATTACATTCTCTCCACCTTGAAAGTATGCAGGTCCCGCTGCATCTTCTAGGTTGTGAAATCACATAACCATAGAAAGAGGATTGCCAATTGAGGATACTGCATCCTCTTCGGTGGCTCATGTTGCCTTTGCGAATATCTGAGGGAATTTACTTGGTTGACCACTGTATGGTCATTCTCAAGGCTTTTTTTTTCTCTTGTGGCAGGACATCAGCTCATAAGGAGAGAACTCTGTCGAAACATTACAAGCGCAATTATATGGTTTTTATCTTTTCTGCGAGTCTTTCCTTTATCAACCAGGGTCCCTAACATCTGATGATAAGGATCCCTGCTTTTCCGTACAGTTCCTTGATTAGCTTTGACTTGAAATCGGGCCCCTCATCACTGAGGAGCACTCACCAATATTGAGGGATGGGGACTAAAACCACGGTAGGTTGGAAATACGATAGGTCAGGAACATCACATTTCTGATACAATTGATGCCTTTTACAGAGAGAAACCACTGCTGCTGGCAGAATTGTCGGCTGATCAGATTCAGCCTAATTGGTGAAGGGTGAATTGTTTAATCCAGCATCCACTGGCTTGTCATGAGGACATTGAGAGTCCACCTGCATTGAAGTTTCGCTTGCCTGCACGATATCGGATCTTGATATTGAATATTGGATATTGATATTGATCTTTGCAGGCATTTCTCACATCCGGGGTCAACACATAAGGGAGTGTGGGATCTGCAAATCCTGCATCTGTTTTCTTTGATTATGTCAAACGCTTGCTGGCCTTCCTGTGTTAACTGTTCTCCACACTTTAGGATCCCGCTACTGCATACTTTTCTTTGGGTTTCATCTTTGTTTTTTGCAGCGGGAAATATGCAATATATATTAAGTTTGTTACGAGGTCTTGTGATCTTAGAAATGTTTTGTACAGACCTTCTGTGAAAATCTGCAAATCTGAGATTTGAGCTCTTTGAGGTTTATGGGCCTTGGCCAGGTCTTAAAGTTACAGTTATACCGGAGATATATACCTGAGAGCTATTCTTTGTGTCTGTTCTATTTTGTAAGTGCAGAGATGTTATGTGGACCAGTAAGGTTCGACTATAGAGCCTGCAAATAATGAGTAAAGGTTTGAGCAAAAGAAAAATTCAACGCTTTTTCTTGTACATGCCAGCTGGTGATTTACTTTAAGAATTGGACAATGTAAAAAAAAAAAGAAAGAAAATAAACAAAAATATTACAGTAAAAGTAAAATATGACGATATACTGGTATCTGAGAATACGAATGTCAATTTGTATATCAAATACAACCCTACAGGTGCACCTTGTAAATACACTTGTGTCTATAAGCATGTGAGATTTAAGAAAATTTTCCCATGAAATTTGTAACTCACAGAAAAGAAAATTTCAGACTCTGTTTTCATACAAAAAAAAATCAAGTTATCAAATTCAAATGGTTCCTTTTATTTAGTCTCTTTAACTTCGTCAGTCTATTTCTCTTTCCATAAAGAGGATAAGAAATAGTTCAACTTAAATCCATGCCACGTGGATGGGAGCAGGTAAAAAAAAAAAAGGTCTGTGGGGCAGTCCAGGAATTTCAGTACTTCCAACCGAGAATGATGAAATAAATAACAGAACTGTGTAAGCTGAGATCCCACCTCGTATTAGCAAAAAAACTTAGTTTCAAGATGGGAGATTAATTCAGTCCGCTGAGTGTCCATATTTGTGGGGGCTCGCCATCAACTGATTTACAGAACCCTTCTATTCCACCAGAACAAAAACCTGACCTGTATTTTAGGTCAACAGCGTTCTGCTGAATTTAAATTAGACAAATATCACGCTCAACTTAACTCAAATTTAAAGTTTACACAGAATAAAGATTAGGACAAAGCCATATTAAACCATAAACACATTAATATGAACTCAATATTTTACTTAAAACAAATACCTGAAAGGGATTTTATTCTACAAGTGCGTAGACACGTGTTTACTGATTATCAGATTAACGTTTGACAAAAACATGCCAAAAGTGTTAAACACTCACCAAAACCCTGTCAAATAATGATTGCACATATATTTCAGCACAAATGGCAATCTTTAGATGCACCAATGTGCGTCAAATCTGCTCCATTGCCCTTGTTTCACATACATGAAACTGAATAAAATGACTCACATAAATGAAAATCATACAAAAATAATCTTTCTACTCAAAAGAAAACATTTTTTTTTATAAATTCAAAGAAAATAACAATTAAATGAATTGTGTGTGTTTTGCTGATTAATTAATTTATTTTAAATAAACCCTATCTGTGTGACTTAATCACCTGTGCTACAAGAGCTTCAGTCTTACCCGGATCAGTCTCAACTCCATTCTAAGACACTATATTGCCTAGGTATCGGACCGATGTCTGAAACAATGGAATTTGCATTTTGTGAGGGAGTTTCAGTCCATATCCTTTCAGATGTTTCAAGACTTGCAGAAGTTGGTTTATGTGCTCCTTTCGTGTTTTAAAGAGGACCATCAATGAAGACTGTTGAATTCATAGAACCCCAAAGCACAGACAAATGCTATTTTCTGTTGCAGACTTTTCCATCTCGAATTTGATAGAAACCTGATTTTTAGTCAATGGCTGCAAACCATTTGGAGCCATAAGAAAGAGGCCTCCTTCACATATGCATTCTTTATGGTTTGTGAGTTCAACTTCCTTTATTTGGACACTGTTACATGCAGTGAAATAGGACCCCTCCGACCATACAAACATCCCATTTCGGAGGAAACGGGTCACTGGAGAGGTAGCTTAGGAAAGAAGGAAATATGATACATTAGGGGAAAAAATAGGGGTGAGAAAAAAACCTTCAGTCTGTGCTTTACAAAGGGCAGTGTCAGATCAGTGGAAAAAAAAACTGGCAACAAGGATTCTTATCACAGCTTGACACTTATGGTAACATAATGCCAATGAGAATTTGGGGCACATGTGTCATGTCAGGGACCACTAAGGCCAATGTCGGAGTTAATTCAACATATCCCAGACAAGGAACAACATGGACATTTGCTCCTTCAAACTCCAGCAGTTGATTTAATGACTTCATACGGTGTTGCAACAGGTGACAATTGTAGAAAGACACAATGCTTGTCATGATCTGAGACCCTCTGAGCAGTGATCTGAGCAGCATGATCTGAACATGTTTGTTTCCTTCAATGTTGATTTGCTCAGGGCTTTATTCCTTTCTCTCAGACCCACTCCACCTCGCCACAGAGACTGCTTTTATTTTAAAGGCAACGCTGCAGTTCATTTCTGATAATCCAACTCAGCTTGCCTCTCTTTCAACTTTTTCATGTTCTTTTTAACTCTAGGTGGATTTTGTGCATTCTCACAATTGACAACAAGGTAACTATCATCTCCGCAGCAAAAGAAATACCACGGCTGGGGACGGTTGGACATCGTCTTGGTGTACTTTACTCTTTCAGCCTCTTTTCAGCTAACTTTTATAGAATTGAACCGGCATGGATTGCCTCTCAAATGAAGGGGTATTTTGGGTTGATTTTTCTCTGCCCTGAAACTAGCAGCTTGTGCCTTAAACTCTGCTATCTGTGCTTTCATCTCCTCAAGCTCATTTGCTTCAGTACTCGTCTCCTATTTTTTTCTTCGCGGTTGCCATAATAGCTTCAATTTGACTTTGTAGACTAGAGATTTCCTTCTTTAAAATTCTAACATAATATTGTATTGGACCTTGCCTTAGTATTGCTAGGAGCTTGAATCTCTGCAACATCCTCTTCAAATATGCTGAACAGATAAGCAGACTGTTGATGCGTCATAGTCCTTATTTTGAGAGGAACTGTGGATGCTTAATCATACCTAAATGCTTTCTCATCCTCTCAGCTGTGCGGATCTGTATTGCCAATTCAGCAAAAGAAGGTAGGTCTGCTTTCCTCTTCTCAAGCTGCAGGTCGGCTATCAGGGCATTAATCCAGCAGCTACGGCAGAACTGCCTCAGTAAACAGCAATCTTGTTAATTTCCCACAACACCTCCATGTCTTACGGTGGTGCTGTGGATCACGTACAATCTGTGGAGGTAGGTGGACTTTTTTCACCAGGATTTTGGAAGGTGCCAATAAACTCTCTATCCTCCACGGAACCATAGATGTCTGAATCACGTCTAGATCATTCGACAGGTAGTTAACGCTTGCTTGCCAGGGGTCAAAATCGGGCTCAGTGCTTTTATGGGGACTCCTTCCAGAGAATGCTTTTAGAGAAAGGGGCATTATGTGTGAAAATGGAATTGTTCGTTCTCACAATATGTTCCATCACCAATTTCTGGATACTTGGAGGGTGCACAGCAGTCAGCTCTACAAACCCCAGCACTAATAACCAAATTTACCTGGTTACATGTTGTTTGTAGTTTGTTAATTTAATTTTAATCAATTTCAATGAATGTGTACATGTTTGTAATTTTCCCCCCAGAGTGTTGCTGAGCTAGAACAGAAATGGCAGAATGAGGTTGATGAGGCTCATCAGGGCAAACTAGAAAATAACACACCATTCTTCTATGACTATCACTTTTTTGAGGTAAGGATGTCTAAAACTAATGCACTTTTCACAGATATATTTTTTTATAGATACACAAGTCAGTGTTTTTTGTTAAAAAAAAAAGTATTCTCACCAAGAAAAGTGTGACTGTGTTGGATAACTTAACTGTCAAATATAAAATGTGAAAGCTGAAAATACACCCAAATAATAAAGCAGTTGTTAAAATATATGTACATATAATATACATAAAGTATATTATATGTACATAGACAATTGCTGCCCTTAGACAAATTAATAACTGCTACATAAATTAATAACTGCTACCAAACAAATTAATAACTGCCAACAAACACTACAACCGTACAAAAAATAACCTCCTCTAGAGAAGTTAATAACTGCCACTACACAAATCAACAGCCACCCGACAGATGAAAAACTGACAACCACAGAAAATTAAACCGCCTTCAGAGAAATTAATAAATGCCATTGCACAAATTAATTACTACCAATGCACAACTTAATAACTGCCACCAGATGGATAAATAAAGAAGGAAATTTTAAAGAAGCAAAGGCATTTTAAAGAACGAAATTGCTGGTCTACAAAGTCAAATTGAAGCTATTAAGGCAGCCACGAAGAAATAAGAGGAGACAAGTACTGAAGCAAATGAGCTTGAGGAGATGAAAGCACAGATAGCAGAGCTTAAGGCACAGGCTGCTATTTTCAGGGCAGAGAAAAATCAACCCAAAAAATCCCTTCATTTGAGAGGCAGTCCATGCCAGTTCAATTCCATAAAGTTTTTAATTTTAATCTACCAGATAGATTAATAACTGCCAGCACACAAATTAAAAACCACCACCAGACAGATTAATAACTGCCACCAGACATTATAACTACCACCAGACGACATTTATAACTCACCCCAGACAAATAAACAACTACCACCAGACTGTTACAATTAAAATACAATAACTTTATACATGAGAGTGATCCAAATGCGAGAACACACTTAAGAAGCATTTCGAATAGATAACAAAAAGAAAACCAGAACGCAGGTTAACTCTAATATCAGAATCGCTTGCTACGCTTGGAACACAAGATGTAGTATATCATTAGAAAAATGTGAACATCCGGACACGAACATATAACCAGCAAAACAAACAATAATCCACACCATTACTAAAATGGCACCTCCTTAAAAAGTGCATCCGGATGCTAGATCACATCCCCAATCAGAACGCGACGGGGGCTTCTGACGTTGAAGTAGTAGGACATGTATTGTCACACTCCTCCCCTTCAAAGGAAGCCTCCAAAAATGAGACGGGAACCGGGACAGGAACAGAGACGGGAACCGGGACAGGAACAGAGACGGGAACCGGGACAGGAACCGAGACGGGAACCGGGACGGGAACCGAGACGGGAACCGGGACGGGAACCGGGACGGGAACCGAGACGGGAACCGGGACGGGAACAGAGACGGGAACCGGGACGGGAACAGAGACGGGAACCGGGACAGGAACAGAAACGGGAACAGGAACAGAAACGGGAACCGGGACAGGAACAGAGACGGGAACCGAGGCAGAGAGTTGGGAACCGAGGCAGAGAGATGGGAACCGAGGCAGAGACAGTGAGATGGGAACCGAGACAGAGATTGGAACCCAGAGAGAAACAGGAACTGAGATGGGAACACGAGAGCTGAGACAGAGAGGGATGAGAAACAAGAGAGACAGGGAACCGAGAACCGAGTCAGAAAAGGATATGAGACAAAGAGAGGGGAACCAAGGAGGGGACAAGACTGAAACTGAGAAGGCGATGAGAATGGAGGCAGGAACATGGACAGGGATGGAGATGGAGACTCAGACAGACCAGCATATGCACCGACAAAGAGAATCATAGAAAAGGGCGGAAACGGAGGCTGCGATAGACTGGCACTGACAATGACTGAACTGAACAGAGCGAGAAACAGAGATGGGAACGGACAGGCGGGCACGAAAATGGAGACCGATACAGATGGGGAGCAGCTGCAGATGAGAAACAGATAAATAATACAGACAGGAAGGTGGAAACGGATGCATGGAACAGAGAAAGGCATAGAGCGTAACGGAAATGGAAAGGATTGAGAAAGGTCCAGGAACAGACAGAGGCAAAAATGGAGACATATGGAACGGAACTACACAAACAGAACCTTTCAAAAACAAGCTGATCTAAACATGAAATAAATAAATCGAGAGCTGTAAACAAAACAACACAAAAGATTTGAAAAACATTCATAAACTCGTAACTAAATGGTAAGACAGTATATACACTAGACAAATACTTAAACAAAGGAAATCTATTTAACAAATAAGTAAACCATAATACGTGCAGACGGGAACTTAAGTTCGACAGAAGTTAAATATGGTCCTAGTCCATGCACATTCCATAGCTTACGGGGCACCAGAGGACCTGAGGAACAATCAGGGTTAACAGATCCAAGGCAGTCCAATGCCTCCTCTGGCAGAACAGGAACAGGAAAGTTCAACTCTGGCTTAGTAGGGACAGAAGGAGACTGCACGGGCTAAGCAGGGACAGAGAGGGACTCCTCAGGCTGCACAAAATAATAATTGCCTCCAGACAAGTAAATAGCACCAGACAAATTTATAAATGCCCCTTGTGAATTAATAACACAAGGAATTAATTGAATTAATTACACACATTAATATCTGCTGACCGCCAAATTAATAACTGCCATCAGAGAAATTAATAAATGCCACTTGATGAATAAATAACTGCTATCAGACAAATGAATAACTACCATGGTAGAAATATTTAACCACCTCTAGAGAAATTAATAACTGCCACCACACAAATCAACTGCCACCCGACAGATTAAAAACTGTCAAGCATAGAAAATAATAACCACCACCAAACAAATTAATAACAAGTAAATAACTGGCATCAGACAAATTAATAAACACCTCCTGGTGAATAAATAACTGTCATTACACATATTAATATCTGCCGACGGACAAATTAATAACTGCCATTACACTTGTATCTGCCGATGGACAAATCAATAACTGGCATTACAAACATACATATCTGCCAGACAAATTAATAAATGCCTCAAAGATTAATAAAAAATTGATACCAGACAAGTGAATAACTACCACAACACACAAATAGTTAACCGCCTCTAGAAAAATTGCACTTTATAGTCCCAAAATATAGTAACTGCCACTAGACAGACAATTGGCACCAGACAAATAAATAACTGTCACCAAACAAATTAACTGCTACCAGACAGATTAATAACTGCCAACACATAAATTAATAACGGATGCCGCACACATTAATAACTGCCACCAGACAAAATAATAACTGCCACTTTATAAATTAAAAACTGCCACTCTCTCTGTGGCCTGCCACTTTATTTTGGTGGAGTGATGTGGGGCCGACCTCCCATGGACTCACCACCTGCAAAAGTGATCATAAGGGGCCAGTGCATTGTGAATTGGGTGGCGGTCGAAGAAGAGGTCCTTGGCGGCCAGAATTTGGCTTAGGGACAAGGAATTTCACATTGTTGGGGGGGGAAAAGCCTGTGCGGGAGGTAGAAAGGTACCAACTGGATATAGCTGAGCTCACTTCCATGCACAGTTTTGGCTCTGGAACCCAACTTCTTGAGAGAGGCTGGTGTGGGCGTGCTCATAGCCCCCCTCTGCATGTGTTGGAGTTTACCCCAGTGAACGAGAGTGTTGCTTCCCTGCGCTTTTGGGTCAGGGATAGGTCTCTCACTGTTGTTTGTGCCTATGGGCCAAATGGCAGTGCAGAATACCCGGCCTTCCGGGTCTCTAGACGGGGTGGAAAAAAGCAATGAAAAGCACTCCTACTGGGGTCTATGTCGTTCTACTGCGAGACTTCAATGCTCATGTGGGCAATTACAGTGATACCTCGAGGGTGGTGATTGGGAGGAACACCCCCCCCCCCCCTAGGTTTGAACTCGAGTGGTGTTCTGTTGTTGGACTTGTGTTATAGTCACAGTTTGTCCATAACAAACACCATGTTTGAACATAAGTTCGTCCATCAGTGCACATGGCACCAGGACACCCTAGGTCAGAGGTCAGTGATCGACTTTGTAGTGGTTTCATTTGATCTCCCACTGGATGTCTTGGACACTGGGGTAAAGAGAGGGGTGAAGCTTTCAACTGATCACAATCCGGTGGTATGTTGAATCCGATGGTGGAGAGGAAGCATGACAGGCTAGGCAGGCCCAAATGTATTGTGAGGGTCTGCTGGGAACGTCTGGCAGAGTCCCCAGTTAGAAGAAACTTCAACTCCCATCTCCGGCAGAGCTACAACCAGATACAGAGGGGAAACTAGGGATAGAGTCTAAGTGGACCATGTTTTCCACCTCCATTGTTGATGCGGTTGCTGAGTATGGTCATAAGGTCTCTGGTGCCTGTAGAGGCGGCAACCCCAGAATCCGGTGGGGGAATCCGGAAGTAAGGGATACCGTTAAGCTGAAAAAGAAGTCCTATTGAACCTGGTTGGCTTGGAGGAGGTGCAAGGCAAGGTGGTTTTGGAGGCAAAAACTTGGGTCTGGGAGGCCTCAAAGATATTCTGGCAAACTGTCCGACTCAGGAGAGGAAAGCAGTGCCCTGCAAACACTGTTTACCATTTTTTGCAGGGTTGGTGGGAATGTGCTTACTTCAACTGGGGACATTGTTGGGTCTTCTCAATAACATAAACACCATCACTTCTTGCTTTGAGGAAGCAGAGACGGGGCTTGAATGTGGACTCCCCCATTACCCAAGTTGAAGTCACTGAGGTGCCTTACCCTTGGTGGTAAGGCACCAGGGGTGGATGAAGTTCACCCAGTGTACCTCAAGTCTCCGGATGTTGTGGTTCTGTCTTGGCTGACACTCTTTTTAAGATGGGGGACAGGAGGGTGTGTTCTATTTATAGGGCGATTCTTCAGCCTCCCTTGGAAACTTTATTCCAGAGTGCTGGAGAGGAGAATTCATCCGATAGTCAAACATCAGGTTCAGGAGGAACATTGTGGTTTTTGTCCTGGCCGTGGAACACTTGACCAGCTTTTACCCTCTTCAGGGTGCTGGAGGGCTCATGGGAGTTGCCCAACCGGCCCACGTGTGTTTTGTGGATTTGGAAAAGGCTTTTGACTGTGTCCCTTGTGGTGTCCTGTGGGGTTGCTCTGGGAGTAGGGGGTCCGGGGCCCTTTGATAATGGCTACCCGGTCACTGTATGATCTGAGTAAAAGCTTGGTTTGCATTGCCAGCAATAAGTCAAACTTGTTCCCAGTGCGTGTTGGACTCCGTCAGGGATGCCCTTTATCATCGATCCTGCTCATTATTTATATGGACAGGATTTCTTGGCGCAGCCAGGGACAGGAGGGAGTCAGGTTTGGGGACCACGGAATTTCATCTCTGCTTTTTGGAGATGATGTTGTCCTGATTGCTCAATCATGCAAGGACCTTCAGCGTGCACTGGGGCGGGTTGCAGCCAAGTGTGAAGCGGCTTGGGATGAGAATCAGATGCCATGATTCTCAGTCGGAAAAGGATGGCTTGCCCCCTTCAGGTTGCGGGTGTGATCTTCTGCAGTAATACGGTCGACATACTCATCAGTCGTGTTGAAGAAAGAGCTGAGCTGTAAAGCTAAGCTCTCGATTTACCAGTCAATCTATGTTCCTACTCTCACCTAAGGCCATGAGCTTGGAGTTATGACAGAAAGGATAAGATCTCGGATACAGGGTGGCCGCCCGGCCGCCCGGCTCCCCTAGAGATAGGGTGAGGAGCTCGGTCACCAGTGAGGAGCTCAGAGAAGAGCGCTGCTGCTCCGCATGCAGAGAAGCCAGCTGAGGTAGTTTGGGCATCTGTCTCGGATGCCTCCCGGACATTTTCAGGCATGTCCCGCTGGGAGGAGATCCCGGTGTAGACCCGGGACTCGCTGGAGTGACTCTCTCGGCTGACCTGCGAATGCCTCGGTGTTCTCCCGGAAGAGCTTTAGGAAGTGTCTGTGGAGAGTGAAGCCTGCGCATCCTTGCTTGGACTGCTACCCGTCCCGGATAAGTGGTCAGAAAATGAGATGAGATGAGTAACTGCCACTATACCAATAAATAACTGTTTTCAGACAAATTATTAACTGCCATCAGACAGATTAACAGAAGTAGTGGCTAAGTGAAATTAGATTAAAATCAGGTCACATTTTATTTTGAAAACCATTACATTTCAAAAGGTTGACATGCTTGTTTGTCACTGTATTATAAGAACACTGAATTTCTTCAAAATTCTCCACATAGTTCGAATAAATCTTATACCGAACAGTGTTTGTGGTCATCATGATTCACACCAGTGGAGATAGGGGGGCACACCCCCCACCACCACTAATGTTCTCCCATCATGCTGGAATGCTGTATATCTGCAATAATTTGATTCAAAGATTTGATTCTTTGAGATTTTAACATTTTAATTTAATTGCTTTATGTATATGAATTAAACGTCTCACACCGTCCATAAAGCTACATATTAAAAAGCAAAGCATTATATGCCTATATGCCTTAAGTTTAATACAGTAATATTTCAACAAGACAGAACAGTAAAATGAACAGTTCAATGCAAGAGAAAATAATGGTGTCCCGTATGTGTTTGTGTGTAGAGACGTTACTGAACGTTACAGTATTTTGTTTCAGTGATGTTATATTTGTGTGTGTTTCCAGAGCAGAATGAAGGAGTTGGAACTCTTGTGTTCTCTGAAGGAGGTGCTTTTAGACTGGAGCAATGCCGAAAATGCTGTGATTGCATTAAGGTAAGCTTGTCATTTTAATTAGTTCTGTTTGTTTTTGTTAACATTATAACATAGATACATTACACAATCTATTTTACAATGAGTGTGTAAGAATTTACGGCTGCACTGCTCTGTTTTTCGCCCCCCGTTTCGCTGGCGCGTCTCGGGAGTCTCGAATCACAACTCAAACAATACGAGCGCTCGGGGAGATTGCACATAGAACAAACACCAGGACTTTGTCATGACAGTTTATTTATGCAGAGATACTCCAAAGAATATGATCGAAGGAGTCCATTTAAATAGCCACTCATCACAATAGCCTTTTGGGCAACTCCTTCTGAGAATAACAGACAGGAAACCCCCTCACGTGCCTGTGTCTTCAGATAACACACAGGAACTCAACACCCCTGAGCATGTGTTACAGATAACCTCTTAAAGACCGGACATTGGGTGCTGACTATGTGTGTGTGAAATGAGAATGTGCTGAGGTGTGCAAAATCCAGAAGCTTAACACAAAAGGAGAACACATGCACATATAATCATAAAGAAATAACACAATAAAACAAGTTACAGGAGAAGAAGAGAAACTAATCTCTTCAGAGTGTGTCCTCATATTAGATTAGATTAGATTAGATTAGATTTATTGTCATTGTGCAAGATACCTGAAGTGTACAGAACCAATGAAATGTTAATAAATTCATAAATGGCTAATTTACAACAAATTACAGTATAACAGTAAATATAGGTATGAGGCTATAATTGCAGAGGTGAGAGTGAATCTTGTATGAAAGGTTCAGAAGTATATAACATATGGTATCTACAAATAAGGGTATAAATACTTTGGTATGTATGATGCAGTAGTATGATAACATAATAAATATATACATTTGTATCATAAGTGTTTTATCATACAATATCCAAGGTTTGGGGACTATGTGCCAATGATTTGTTGGGTGGTTTTCACCATCCTTTGAAGAGCGAGCATGAATAATCATGGTAAGGGTATTTATATAAACAGTAATGCAAACAGTAACTGTTTAGTAGTAATAGTAGTGCATTTATTGCAAGGTTTTTGGTTTGGTTGACTGTTCTAATGTAATAATTATAGACATACAGTATGTCACAGAAGTGAGTACACTCCTCCAAACTGGTAGATGTTGGAGACCTTTCTTTCCTCCACTTTCTGTTTGAAGATGCCCCACAGATCAATAGGGTTTAGGTCTGGACACATGCTTAGCCAGTTCGTCATCTTCACCCTCAGCTTCTTTAGATGTTTTGGAGGTGTGTTTGTGGTCATTATCATGTAGGAATACTGCCCTGAGGACAAATCTCTGTAGGGAAGGGATCATGCTCTGCTTCAGTATGTCACAGTACATGTTTGCATTCCTGGTTCCCTCAATGAATTATATAATAGCAACTATTCTTTTTTTCAGATCCAAAGAGTGTTCTTTGCTATGAGGTGCCATGCTGGACTTCCATTGACCAGTATGAGAGATTCAGAGCAGTAACGCCAAATTTAACATACTTGCTCCCCATTTACACCTGAGACCTTTTAACACTACCGGTTTCATGACAACAGGAAGGGAAAATTAGCTACGTGGACCCAATTTGTACATTTCCTCTTATGGGTGGATACACATTTGTTGCCAGGGGTTTAGTCATTGTAATTGTTGTTTTTTTTTAAATGGGACAGCAAATGTGCACAATGTACACAAGCTGTACATTCTCTACTTTACTGTTAATTTCTTTAGTGTTTTCAAATAAAAAGATATATACTTACAAAAAATGTATTTAGTGTACTCCATTCTGGGACATACTGTATAGTTCAGCATAACAGAATAGCATGTGAGCAGAGCAGAGCAGTAATATTTTCTCATCCCCCCCAGAAGTATAAGGGGATGTGTAGTCAGTTAGACCAAACAAAAGCTAATACTTTGAATCCATTATGTGCAATTGCATATCACCATCTTTTTTATGCTAACATCACAAATATTCAGTGCTTATTTGAATATTACAACAACAAAAAGGAATGCACATTCATAGAGCGGAATATTGAGTTTCACATCTAAATGGAGAACCACACCTGCACACTGAACATTATAGATTGCCTCTGCACGCTAGGCATAGTACATATTTCAGGAGAAAGTTTGGTACATCCCTATAAAATGGTACATCATTATGCCACCACGGATGACTTTCTCTGTGTTTTTGTGTACTCATTTGTGTACGTGTTTTCTTTTTTTGCTTGCATTAGAGAGTGTTTTTGTCAGGAAGTTGCTTCTATGCCAAACTCCAGGGGTGTTGTGTCTTTGGTAAAGACCAAGGCTCTGCTGAAAAGCTTAATAAATCGCTCAGAGTTACTGCTTCACGTCAGCATTTCCCCACACGCTGGAAGTTTAACTGCAACACCTACAAGTGCACCAGGTAACGTTTACATTCATGTACACCAAATAACTAAATAGATTGGTTTATTTCATTTTGAGAATCTATATTGTTGTTGTTCTCAGTTTGGCTGCTTCCGTTAACGGTTGCCACAGCGTATCATGCTTCTCCACACTACCGTGTCCTCACATCTACCTCTTTCAACCTGCATGTCTTTCCTCACTGCATCCGTAAAGCTCCTTTTTGGTCTTCCTCTTTTCCATCTGCCCAATACCTCCATTCTCAGAATTTTTCTACCAATATACTGCATGTCCCTCCTCTGCACATATCCTAACCATCTCAAACTAACCTCCCTCACCTTTTCTCCAAAATATCTTACATGCACTCTCCCTCTAATGAACTCATTTATAATCTTGTCCATTCTCGTCACTCCTAATGAAAATCTCAACATCTACAACTCTGCCACCTGCAGCTCCTCCTTTTGTCTTCTTGACACCGCCATTGTCTCTAAACTGTACAACATTGCAAGTCTCACTACTTCTTCTCCTCTTTTCGACTGCTCCCATGAGGGGTCGCCACAGTGGATCACTCTTCTCCACACTACCCTGTCCGCTACATCTGCCTCTTTCACCCCAACTACCTGC
>JAOTRA010066754.1:0-14899 GCA_026260255.1 Pseudolaguvia tuberculata | reverse complement strand
TGTGGGAGGAAACCGGAGCACCCGGAGGAAACCCACGCAAGCACGGGGAGAACATGCAAACTCCACACAGAAAGATCCCAGCCCGGGACATTCTTGTTGTGAGAGAATGCCCCATCACAGTATTGAGATTTGAAATTTAGGGTTTTTGTTTTGTGTTAATTAGATAAGAAATACCTTATAACTAAATACTTGTAGTTATTTCATCGGATACTTTTTACTTGAGTAACTGTTTTGTATCTATTTTACTTGCTATATGAAGGAAAGACCCTGTTTTATTGTTTTTTAAATTCAGATGCAGAGTATGCTAGGAAATACCAGGGTAACAATGTATATGGTAATGTAAGTGTTATTTAAACAGACTTAACCTTTATTCAGTTTTTAGCTTGTTGTTAGGTAAGAGTGCTGATGACTACCAGGCTGCTACCAAGTTTCCACCTTTCCCCCAGCAAATTGAGTTTTTATTATAAAATAGTTACCTTTTTGATGTTTTTGCTTTATTTCAATCTTCTGGCACTCGTGGCTCAGCTGACAGCAATACATACCCATGTCAGAGGCCTGGAACTGATGAATGACGATAGAGTAGTTTCCTCTATCAAACAGGTATGGGAATACTATTATTCTTCCATCTCTAGGATCATCAAAGTTGACAGTTCCGTTAGTCTTGATGGTTACAAGGCTGGAATGTTGGCTCCAACTTGCCATATATGTTTTTTTACTTTTTGAAAGAGTGCATGGGAGCAACACCGGTGAGCCTAGCTGAATGTTCAGAGTAATGCTGCTACATGATGGCATGCAGTTTAATCCTAAACAGCAATGAGGTGTAGCACATGTCAAGAATATACAGTATATCACATATAGTCAGTGATGTAATGACAATGCAAATGTATTTCAATTCAAACACTAAGCACATAGAGCTCACTGTACAGTATTGTTCAAAATAATAGCAATACAATGTGACTAACCAGAATAATCCAGGATTTTAGTATATTTTTGTTGTTACATTGATAAGGTACCAGTAGGTGCGGTTGATTCAAAATTGGGCAATTAGTTGAAATTGTCTTAAGAGTGTGCAGTATTTTGAACAATACTGTATAAATATATGCATTTTGTATTATTGTTTTTAATGATTATCACACAAAAGGAAATTGTTCACTCACCACCAGTAACAAGAACATTGAAAACCATTAAAAGCACACTAAAGTGTTTCACACGCATGTCTGACCAATTTACAATGAAACGTAAAGAAGCAGAGCACAGAAATAGATTCTGCATAGGTGGCTGTCTTATCGTTTCCTGAAAAACACCCACATTTTATTTGGACACTGAAGTAATTCAAATGTTCTGTTTCTTGTTCGAGTTATACTTATGTAATGAACATTTTTGGAAATGCATATGAAAATGCATCCTTTTTAAAATAAAATTCTTAATACAAATCAATTTGCTGTAGTTGTACTAGACTGAGAAAAGTTGCTCTTCGGTGATATCATAAACCCTAAAAAATGTTTTTGAGCTGTCTCGGATAGAGCATCTTGGACTAGAATCATCACTGGCAGTGATGTGCGGTGAGGTTCATGTCTGGTGAGGCACTGACATCACAGTCAGATTCACAAATATATGAACCCTACAGAGGAGCTTATTTGACATTTGATTGGCAACATTTAACATATGTTGTTTCAAATTTCTTATCAGCATCTTTACATATACAAACTGTGGCATAGAAAAAAAGAACTTAAAAAAATATTCTTACCTTTACTGCATTTGACTTGCTAACTGTGTACTGTAACTTGCTAACGTCATCATTTATTCTATTGTTTGGCAGCCGCGGAGTTGCAGGAAGAAACCCTGGGATTACTTTCGCCCCCTGCCATAAAGTAGAAGAACTACAGGCCTCACTTTGCAGTTTTATGAACGTTACACATTACGTTACACACATACAGTTGTTGTTAATAAAAAAATAAACACTGCATTATATACACCAGCTGCACTAATTAAATATATTAAAAAGTGTTGGAACATTTTAATAGCGACATGCAGAGGAAGAGCAAAACGGTCTCACAGTATAGCGCCAGCACAACATAGTGATTGCAAAATCTACCATGAGCCTCAGTGCTGAGTGCTCGTCTGCTCGGTAAATGTGAAAATTAAGTGATTTCCAAAAACTATTCTAAAAATTGTGAATTTAAATGAAAAAGAATTTTAACACTGAATAAATATAACCATTTAATTTATTTTTAATTGTATATTTCCATGAAGACTGCCTCCCCTGACTGCACGTCACTGATCTTTGGAACGCTTTAATGTTTTTTGGAGCCAGCCATCTGATTATTACCTTCCTTTTGTCCATATGTATGCATGAATGTCTGTTTAAGTACAATTGTTGCTTGTGAAGCCTCAGGAGAACTTCAGAGATTAGAAAGGAGATTGATGGCACAGTCCCATGGTTGTTGTGGTGGCATGTTTTGGGAAGAAAACAATACTGCAGTGCAAGTATTCAGCTTGTGTTTTTAAAGACTGTATTCAAAGGGCTCTCAATTGTGGTAAATGGAGAGAAACTTCAGGAAATCTCTGCACAGCAGTTACAGTTAGGCATTTGGCAGATACTCTTATCCAGAGCGACTTACATTTGGTCTCTCTTACAACTGAGCAATTGTGGGTTAAGGGCCTTGCTCAAGGGCCCACAGTGATTGCTTGGTGGAGGTGGGAATCAAACCACGGTCTTTCTGGTATTAGTCCAATATCTTAACCACTAGGCTACCACTTCCCAGTACAGCACCTTGCTCAGGGATCAAACCCAGTGTCGGAACTCAGAGCCCATCTTTGAAACTAGGACAATTTATTCTATGTACAAATTCAATTATCAAAGAAAATAATAAACTTCTTAAAAGAATAAAAATTCTTGAGTACAAGGTAAACAAAAGTAAAACTCCAATATGACAGAGTGATTCATTGAGACAGTAATTGTTACCACATCCTGTTATACTCTGAAAATAACAATCAGTACATACATGAAGGGAAAACTGGTTTGATTCCCTGCTGATTTTGTGCATTCACCCACTGACAAAGTTATCAGTCTGTAATTTTAATGGTAGTTTCAAAAATAATTTTTTTTTTTTAAGTTTTTTTTTTGCATTTTAATGGAGTTATTTAATTGAATTGATAATTGATTTCCTATTAATCAAGATGTCAAAGGTGATTTTTATACAAGTAACGAGCTGACCTATTTTAAGGTTAGGTTATTAAATGACAGATCTTGCTTGCACTCCATTCACTTTGCCTGCGAAGCACATTTGCATGAAAACCACAAGGTCATGTGGTACAACAGACATCTGCAAAGCACACCATGTTATAGTACTTTTTATAGTACAATTCTTAAATGTTTTCTAGATTCATTTTATTGCTATCCTAAAATAAATTGTAAATTATTTACATACATTTTTTAATGTTTCCCCTTTATTCTTTAAAAATGGAATACTGAGGATTTAACTGGAGATTAATGCCAGTCTTCCATGTTCCTTAAGTAATATCCCAGAACATGGTACAGATGGGATTCCTTAATTATTTGTTGTAGGTTGGCACTAGTCCATTTCTAGCTTAGTAGGACATCACTGTTTTTATTGACGTCCATAGTATTTTGCACATATATGCATCTTATTTTATATAACTAAAGAAAATGGTACTGGGATTTGAACTTGAACAACCATCCACTCAGTCTCCAATTGTTTACATAACCAGAACTACAGCTTAATGGCATAATAGTGGCTATATTTATAAATATGACTTTAGAACACAGTGAGGTACATGTTTGCCACCAACTTCTTTTAAACATCTTTAAACATGGAATAGCATAAGCCATGCTCATACATTTATATTACTAATTAAATAAAGATAGTAAAATAATTGCTAAAAGAGTAATTTTGATGTGACTCAATAATAATAATAATAATAATAATAATAATAATAATAATAATAATAATAACAACAATAATAACTTCTATCTTCTCCTTTCGGCTGCTCCCGTTAGAAGTCGCCACAGCGGATCACCCTTCTCCACACTACCCTGTCCTCTACATCTGCCTCTTTTACTCCAAATACCTGCATATCTTCCTTCACTACATCCATAAACCTCCTCTTTGGTCTTCCTCTTTTCCTCCTGCCCGGCACCTCCATCCTCAGCAATATACTGCATGTCCTTCTTCTGCACATGTTCAAACCATCTCAACCTAGCCTCTCTCACCTTGTCTCCAAAACATCCTACATGCACTGTCCCTCTGATCAACCCATTTCTAATCCTGTCCATCCTTGTCACCCCCAATGAAAATCTCAGCATCTTCAACTCTGCCATCTCCAGCTCCACCTCCTGTCTTTTTGACAACGCCACTGTCTCTAAACCGTACAACATTGCTGGTCTCACTACAGTCCTATAACCTTTCCCTTTCACTCTTACCAAAACCTGTCTATCACAAATCACTCCTGCAACTGTTCCCCACCCGTTCCACCCTGCCTGAACACATTTCTTAACTTCTTTAATGCATTCTCCATTACTTTGCACTGTTGACCCCGGGTACTTAAACAGCACCTTCACTACCACCTCTCCCTGCAACCTCACCAATCCATTGCCTTCCCTCTCATTCACACATATGTACTCAGTCTTACTCTGTCATGCCCTGCCTGGATGTCGCCGCTGCCCCGCCCACCTCCAGACCGGAGTTTCGCTCTCGCTCACGCCTTCGCACACCTGATCAGCATTTCCGCTAGGATTCTGGCCCTTTAAATAGCGGTGTTTGTTCCCTACTTCCTCGCTCGATTATCGCGCTACTCACCGTAGTCTTGCGTTATCCAGCTCATTGAAATTTTTCTGAATCTTGATATCTTGCCTTGTTAGTTTGTTTCTGTATTTTTTGAACCCGTCATTCCTGTTCTTAATTTTTGATTTTTGACCTTTTCCTTGCTCTCTTTTTGCCCACTTCCTGATTTTTGCTGCTTGCCTTTTTGCCTCTCCTAAGTTTTTTTTTCCTCTGGAGTTGTTTGGCTTCCGTATTTTTTTTTAGATTCCGCTCGCGCTCTCTTCCGTCTCCTTTCTTCCTGTTTGGTTTTTTTGCTTTCTCCTCCCTCTGCTATTTTTTGGCTTAGTTTTCATTTTCCACTTATATTGTGGTTCGCGGTTCCTTCGTTTCCTACCCGTTTTCGCTAACATGTTGGGCTCCCATCATCAGGACCTTCAGCAATTGAACCAACACTTCCAGCGTCTCAATGGCACGCTTACTGCCCTGGAGGAACGTGCAACAACCTTCAGAGACCCGTCTCCTCTCCTGCTCCACCACCTGCCTCTCCTACTATGCCCTCCACAGCAACACTCACTGAACCTCGCCTACCCTCACCCCCCACCTACAATGGGGCCCCTGGAACTTGCCGCTCCTTTCTCTCGCAGTGTTCTCTGGTTATGGAACTCCAGTCATCCGCCTTCCCTACTGAACGGTCCAGGGTGGCGTACGTTATCACCTTACTCACTGGCAGGGCGCGAGAGTGGGCCACGGCCTTGTGGGATGTAAATGCCACCTGTTGTTCAAGTTATGCCTCCTTTACCAGTGAGATGCGGCAGACAATTGATCGTTCCCTTACGGGGCGACAGGCTGCCCAACAGCTGCTGCAATTACGACAAGGATCCCGTTCGGCCTATGACTACGCTATTGAGTTCCGCACTTTTGCAGCCTCGTGTGGGTGGAATGAACGGGCCATGATAGATGTCTTCATTAACGGATTGACTGATGACATCCAAGACCTGCTTTGCTCTCGAGACCCTCCGGAAAGCTTACAGGAGACCATGGACCTAGCCGGCAAGATCGATGCTCGTAGGAGTCAGCGAGGACAGGGGGTTAGACTCGCGGAGGGCAGAGTAGACACACCCGAACCAATGCAAGTAGGGTGAACTCAGATTTCCTTGGAGGAATACCTGCGCCGTTGTAGGGAGGGGGTCTGTTTCTACTGTGGCAAGGCCGGCCACCTCCTTCAAGCTTGTCCAGTAAAAGGAAAGGGTCTCCTAGGGAGGTTGAGGGCCCTAGGGAACCATTACTATAAGACTTTGTACTCAACCAGATCGTGCCTAGATGCTCATGTGATCCATGGTTCTTGCCCATTTCCGACAAAGGCCTTCATTGACTCTGGCTCCGATCAGAACCTGATGTGTGCTTCCACCGCAGCTGAACTTTGCATCCCGGTGCACCCCCTGACTCGCCCCCTACCAGTTCAAGCACTAAATGGTAACCGTCTGGCTGCCATCACACAACAGACGTGCCCAGTACAGCTCGGGGAATGGGTGACCACACAGAATGGATCACCTTTCTGGTCATGCGAGGCTCTCACGCAGCTGTGGTACTGGGTCGTCCTTGGTTAGTGCGTCACAACCCCCATATCGACTGGACCAGGAACACCATACTCAAGTAAGGGCCATCCTGTGCTTCATCCTGCCTTTAAGCTACCCCCAACAGCACCGATACAAGCATGCACAGGGAGGAATTTCCAGACCTCTCCAAGGTTCCGCCGGAGTACGCAGACTTGAGGCTGGTCTTCAGCAAGTCTACGGCCGTCTCACTTCCCCCTCACCGTCCCTATGATTGCCCCCATAGATCTTCTCCCAGGCACCTCTCCTCCTCGGGGGAGGTTATACTCGCTGTCAGGCCCTGAGACCAAGGCCATGGAGACCTATATTGCCGAATCTCTGGCTGCCGGCATAATCTGTCCTTCGTTCTCCCTGGCTTGGGCCGGGTTCTTCTTTGTTAAGAAGAAGGATAAGTCTCTGCGGCCTTGCATCGATTACCGGGGTCTCAACGATATCACAGTAAAGAACCGATACCCCCTGCCTCTCATGTCTTCTGCCTTTGAACTTCTCCAGGGCGCTACTATTTTCACCAAACTAGATCTCCGTAATGCATATCACCTCGTACATATTAGAGAGGGAGATGAATGGAAAACTGCCTTCAACACTACCTCTGGCCACTATGAGTACCTGGTTGTTCTTTTCGGCCTCACCAACGCAGCAGCTGTTTTTCAGACGCTCATTAATGATGTCCTGAGGGAGTTTTTGAATCGCTTTGTCTTTGTGTATCTGTACGATATCCTGGTCTTCTCCCGATCTCTGGATGAACATATCAGTCATGTCCGTCAGGTGCTACAGCGTTTCTTAGAGAATAAATTATATGTAAAGGCGGAGAAGTGTGAGTTCCACCGGACCTCCGTCTCTTTCCTAGGGTTCAGGGTTGCCCCCTCAATTTTAGAGATGGAACCTGCCAAGGTTACTGCCGTCAAGGATTGGCCGATCCCATCATCTAGGCAAGCTCTTCAGAGGTTCCTGGGGTTTGCGAACTTTTATACGAGGTTCATTAGGAACTTAAGCTCTGTTGCTGCTCCCTTGCTAGCCCTGACTTCAACCAAGTTTCCGTTCAAATGGAACTCACAAGCCGTCCAGGCGTTCGACCACCTCAAGGAGCGGTTCACTTCAGCCCCCATCCTCACCATCCCAGATCCTACCCGCCAGTTTATTGTGGAGGTTGATGCCTCAGAGACAGGCATAGGAGCTGTTCTGTCCCAAAGAAGCCTCAGGGACAACAAGATCCATCCGTGCTCTTACTACTCCCACTGACTCACGCCTTCGGAATGCAATTACTCCATTGGCGATAGGGAACTACTAGCCATTAAGAAGGCTCTGGAGGAATGGAGACATTGGCTGGAAGGGACTGAACAACCCTTCTTAGTCTGGACTGACCATCGCAACCTGGAGTATCTAAGAACCGCCAAGAGATTATATGCCCATCAAGCCCGTTGGTCGTTGTATTTTTCCCGTTTTAACTTCACCGTCACGTTTCACCCTGGCTCCAAGAACGTCAAGCCTGATGCCCAGGAGCAGGGGACTCCCGAAGCCGTATTGCCCCCTCAGTGTCTGGTGGCCGTATTGCCCCCTCAGTGTCTATCACCCTCAATATAGAGGAGAGGGTCAGGTAAGCTCTGGAACAAGAACCTGGCCCTAGCAACGTTCCTCCCAACTGCCTGTTTGTGCCCCTAGACCATCCGGCCCCAGGTCCTGGAGTGGGCACACAAGTCCCGGTATGTACATCAGTATGTTGCGGCCTGTGATGTCTGCATACGCAATTAAGCCCTCTAACCGTCCACCGGCGGGTCTTCTAAGACCTCTCCCTGTACCTCATCGGCCATGGTCCCACATCGCCTTGGACTTTGTTGAGGGCCTCCCGTTGTCCAACGGCTACAGCTGCATCCTGACAATAGTAGACCGCTTCTCCAAAGCCGCCCACTTTGTCCCTCTTAGTCGACTACCCTCCGCCAAGCAGACCGCCAATCTGGTAATAGAACATGTCATGCGGTTGCACAGTCTCCCTTCTGACATTGTGTCCGATAGAGGGCCTCAGTTCTCTTCCCAGTTTTGGAGAGCCTTCTGTAAATTGATCGGGGCCACTTCCAGCCTATCCTCGGGTTACCACCCCCAGACTAACGGCCAGACTAAGCGTACCAACCAGAAACTGGAGACCACTCTCCATTGCATGGCAGCCACAGATCCAGAATCATGGAGAAGTTTCCTTCCGTGGGTCGAGTATGCCCACAACTCTCTGCCCAATGCAGCCACCCGCCTGACACAGTTCGAGTGTTGCCTGGGCTATCAGCCTCCCCTGTTTCCGTCCCAGGAGATGGAGGTTAACGTACCGGCCGCTCGGGTCTTTGTCAACCGTTGCAAGAAGACCTGGCGGAGAGCCCGCGTCCAGATCCTCAAGGCATCCCAAGCCTACAAGCGCCAGGCAGACAAACGTCGCTCGGACAACCCCAGGTTCCGAGTAGGGGAGAGGGTCATGCTTGCTACCAAGGATCTGCCCATCAAGTCTACTTCTCGCAAGCTCCTCTCCAGATTTGTGGGTCCCTTCATGGTTCTCAAGGTTATTAAACCCTGTGCGGTCAGGCTTCGGCTTCCTTCCACCATGCGTCGTATAAACCCAACGTTTCATGTTTCTCAGCTCAGACGCCTGACTTTGTCCCCATTGTCTCCGCAGGCCCAGCCTCCTCCTCCACCTCAGATGATCGAAGGAGGGGAAGCCTATACGGTTCGGAGACACCTCAAGTCCCGGCACCGGGGACGCGGGCTCCAATACCTTGTAGACTGGGAGGGATATGGTCCGGAGGAGAGGAGCTGGATTCCTGCGAGGTTTGTTCTGGATCCTACGCTCATGACGGAGTTTCATGAACAACACCCGGAGGCCCCTAGGAGAACGCCTGGAGGCGTTCATAAAGGGGGAGGTACTGTCATGCCCTGCCGAGATGTCGCTGCTGCCCCACCCACCTCCAGATCGGAGTTTCGCTTTCGCTCATGCCTTCGCTCTTTGCACACCTGATCAGCATTTCCACTAGGATTCTGGCCCTTTAAACAAAATCTGTACCAGAACACTCCTTCTCCATTCCTTAGGCAACCTCTCACCTTCCAAAATCCAAAAAAAAGAAAGTCCACGGCCATCTCCACGCTTCTACTGGAATGTTATCAGCTCCACCATCTCCACATCATCCAACCTTCTCTCTCTCTCTCATTCTCCTCATTCATCAGCTGCTCAAAATACTCTCATTAACTTCTTAACACACACTCCTCACAAGCGAAAACATTTCCATCTGTATCCTTTATTGCTCTAACTTGCAGTTAATCCTTTCATTCTGTCTCTCTGCCTGGCAAAATCATTTTCTCCCACCTTAGTGTCAAACTTCTCATACAACTCCTTCTTAGCTTTTGCCACCACCCTATTTACTACTCATCTCTCTTCCAATTCAAATTCTGTTTCCCCAACCTCTTTCTCCTTACACTTTCCTGCACTTCCTCATTCCACCACCATGTCTCTTTGTCTTCCTTTCCCTTTCCAGATGTCACCCCAAGTACGTTTCTAGCTGTCTCACTTATAACTTCTGCAGTCGTTGCCCAATCATTCAACAACTCTTCACCACCACCAACGACCTCCTCCCTGAATCTCACTACAGTCTTCCTCCTTCAGCTTCCACCATCTCTCTCTTCCTCTTCTTCCTAGCCTCCAAAGTCATCCTACAGACAACCATCCGATGCTGTTTAGCTACACTTTCCTCTGCCACGACCTTACAGTCCCCAATCCTTTTAAGGTTACCTCTCCTGCAAAAAATATAGTCCACCTGTGTGCAACTTCTTCCACTCTTTTACGTCACCCTATGCTCTTCCTTCTTAAAATATGTGTTAACCACTGCCATCCTTTTAGCAAAAGCTACCACCATTTGCCCTTCCACATTCCTCTCTTTAAAGCCATACCTACCTATCACATCCTCATCACCACTGTTCCCTTCAGCAACATGACCACTGAATTCTGCTCCTATCACCAATTTTTCATGTCTAGCTACCCTCTCCACCACTTCACCTAACTTACTCCAGAATCTTTTCTTTTCCTCCATCTCACAATCTACTTGTGGTGCATAAGCACTGATATTTATCATCACGCTCTGAACCTCCAGCCTCCTTTTCATCACCCTATCAGAAACTCTCTTCCCCTCCACAACACTCTCAATGTACTCCTTCTTCAGGATTACAGCTACACCATTTCTCTTTCCATGATCTACACCATGATAAAACAGTTTAAATCTACCTCCAATGTTCATGGCCTCACTCCCTTTCCACCTGGTCTCCTGAACACACAACATACCCACCTTTCTACGTTACATCATGTCAGTTAACTCTCTCCCTTTAACAGTCATAGTACCAACATTTAAAGTGAAATGTTAGTAATAAGCATCAATATGTTCTCAATTAAAGTAGGAACCAGATTAAAAATTTAAAAAAGTCCAAAGAAATAACAGTAATCTTATTTGCCAAAAATTGTTACGGGATATATGAATACAGGCTGGAGTCAGACTTCAGGAAAACGCTTTTTATTTAAATGGTAAGTACCAACTGAGATTTACAATAAAAAGACCGTGCAGCACCGCTGCTCTAATGACAAACAGTACTTAGCTTTAGGAACTTGACCGTGGAAACAGATTCTTCGAAACAAGACCAGGATCTCAACACTCATATCAGCATAACGTGGAAATAATAATCCGCACCATCATTAAGATGGCACGCACCATCGCCCGCTGATTGGGGATGCGATAAAGCATCAAAGCTAGTGACGTAGACAGGGTAGGGCATGTTTCATAACATTACCCCCCTTCAAAGAACGGCTCCTGGCGTCCTTCTAGGGCAAAGCCCTAGGACTTCTCCAAACAGGAGAGAAACTCACCTGACCAAGGACAGACAGAAACCAGAGCAGAGACAGACCAGAAACACTGACGAGGACAGAGACAGACCAGAGACAATGACCAGGACTGAGATCAGAGACAGTGAAGGAGACAGACCAGAGATGCGTTGGGACAGATCAAAGACAGAGACCAGGACTGAGACCAGAAACAGTGACCGGGACACAGACAGACCGGACGGAGGGAGTGAGAACTGACAAACAAGACAGAGTGATGAGGACAGACAAGGATCAAGAGTGGCATAAGAGACGAGAGGCAAGAAGCAAGGAGAGAAAGGGCTGCAACCAGAACAGGGCCTGGAGCAAGAGGCAGGACAAGACGAGAACCGATCAGGACCTGAGACAGGGACAAGAACAGTGAGGGAGGGTACCAAAAGGATGAGGAAAGGACAGAGACAAAGCGGGGGACAAGACGTGAAGATGAGCCAGGGGCAGGGACAAGCAGCAAGACGAGACCCGAATCAAGGACAGGGACAGAAAAGCGAGCTAGGGAGAAGGACAAGAAGTAAGAGGCGAGAGGGACAGGAACTGAGAATGAGGACAAGGGACAAGAGCCGAGACAAGGTGAGGAACAAGGAAATAAGCAGAAATAGACAACAGAATCAGACACAAAGGGAACCGGAAATTAGACAGATGGGGGTCGAGAACAGACTAAAGGAACTGGGCACAGAGGGACAGGACCAGACAAAGACACAGAGCGTGACCAAGATCGGATCCAGACTGAGGAGGAGACTAAAACAAAAACTGAGACTAGGACAGGAACAACAGACTAAAGACAGAACCAGAAGTGAACCGAAAACAGACAGTTTAGGAGCTAGGAACCAGACGGAGATAGGCATGGACACTGAACGGCGGACATGGAAATGGAGACATACTGCTGGAAGGCACTAGAAAAACAGGAATCAGGCAGAAAATAAAAATTGACTAAACCACAAAACTCAGGCCACCTAGGAAAACAAAATTTTACAGACAGTCACATACAGAAAGGGCAGAGGGGGTCCGGGTCCATCAACAATCCATTGATTTAGACGGGAAGGAGGGTCCTTGTATTTGTCCTTCACGGGACCGGCGGGGGGCTCCTGGACCACCACGAGAGCAGGGGGGGTGCCACGACCTCCTCGGAACCTGGGGGGAGTGCGCGACCTCCTCTGGACCTTGGGGGAGAGCCGCGACCTCCTCTGACAGGGTTTGTCCTTCCTAGGGCTGAGCTGTTGGAGCCTGGTTAATCTGCCAATGACCTCAGTCATTATTACAAAAAAGTAGTTTACGTCCATGCTGACTCGTGGGAATAATTCCCACATGGTGGTAGCCCAAATAAGTGCTTTACCCGTGAGCAGCAACACAACAAATCACTTTTCCTGTTTGAGATTAGAAAGTCCTAAGGAAAGGCTTTAAAATGGTCACGGCACTGTTCAACAAAAGTGTCGCAATAATTAGATGAGCCATCGTACCTCGTTGGGAAGATACGGGAAAAAAAATTGGGCGGATTATTCTGTTATGGGATATAAGAATACGGGCTGGAGTCAGACTTCGGGAAAACGCTTTTTATTTGGTAAAATGGTAAATACCAACTGAGATTTATAATCAAAACAAAAACCAAAACAAAACGGTGAACAAAAATTCTAATGACAAACAGTACTTAGCTTTAGGAACTTGAACGTGGAAACAAGACCATGATCTCGACACTCATATCCTCATAACGTGGAAATAATAATCCTTAAATAACGCACCATCGCCTGGATTCTTGATCGCATCCCCAATAGTGGTTAGTGACGTAGAAGGGGAGGGCATGTTTCATAACAAAAAGTTGACATGTGATAGTAGGAGGCATTGTGTGTTTACACAGCAAAACTATTCCGGAAAGTCATTAAAGCAGACAGTGTGTGTGATAGACGCTTGTGTCACATGTTAATCTAAAAACCATCTTGAAAAGATGTTGACCAAAGTCTTGCTTATAATAACAGGTATGTCTTATTTAATTTTTATTTTTTATTTTTTTAATTTACTTTATAGTCATCTTACAAATAAAGTAAAAAGTAGTAAATGATACTTGTAAAAGATAAAATATACATGCCAGTAAGAGTTAAAAATTAGAAAAGGTGCTTTTCAATTGTTTTGATTCTATACTAGTTTGCAGTCTTCTTTTGTAAATATCTTTGCACAGGGTTTTATGCAGCCTATGGATTTAATGTACACACAACGCCGGTGATAAATATAACAAATGACGACCTGCTGTTTGGTCAAAGTATTATTCAGTCGAAGGATGGGTTAGTATTTGTCTTTAAAACTGCAAAATAAGTTTAAGAGAAATAGTTACCATAATCTTAACAAGATCAGTATTAAGATTATAAAATTGCATAAAATAAAAGGTGTTTTATTCATTTCATGTAGGGTTTTTGTTCCTTCTCCAACATCTGGAGCTGTTTTCAGATGCACAAGCGAAAACTGTTTTAAAATGACTGATATTGGTAAAGTATATTTTTTAGTAATGTGTTGTCTCAAATGAAAACCAGATTTACATTTACATTTACATTTACAGTATTTGGCAGTATTACAAAAGTGCTTTGAGTCTCTACTTACATTCATCAATAATGGTACCTAGGATTACAAACAAGTGAGCAAACCTGAAAAATTCTTAAGTTGGAAATGAGTTTTTTTTTTTTAATGGTTAGCAGTCAGGTAGGTAGTGCTGGAAGAGATGAGTCTTCAGTCGTTTCTTAAAGACAGTCAGTGTTTCAGCTGTTCCTACATTGATGGAGAGTTCGTTCCACCATCTTGGTGCTAGAACAGAGTACAGTCTTGATGTAGATTTACCTCGCTTCTTCAGGGGCGGAGGGACCAGTCGAGCAGTGCTTGTGGGTCTGAGGGACCGTGGTGCAGTGCGAGAAGTGATAAGTGCTGTGAGATAAGAGGGTGCTACACCATTTTTGGCTTTGTAGGCCAGCATCAGTGTCTTAAATCTGATGCGTGCAACTACTGGAAGCCAGTGGAGGGAGCGCAGCAATGGGGTGGTGTGTGAAAACTTTGGACAGTTGAACACAACTCGAGCAGCTGCATTCTGGATCATTTGTAGAGGTCAAGTTGTGCTAAGAGGAAGACCAGCCAAAAGCGAGTTGTAGTAATCTAGTCTAGAAATTACAAGAGACTGCACAAGCAACTGAGTGGCCTTTGTGGTCAAGAATGGTCGGATCCTCCTAATGTTGTAGAGGAGAAAACGGCAAGATCGTGACACATTAGTTATATGAGAGTAGAAGGACAGTTGATTGTCAATAATTACCTCTAGGTTGCGAGCAGTGGTTGAAGGGAGGATCATTGAGTTGTCCAAGGTGATTGCAAGATCTGGTTAGGTAGTTTGTGATCAGACAGAGTTCTGGTGAGAGTCTTACAGAGATTTTTAACTTTGCAATCATAGAATCCTCAGCAGACAGAGAGGATGGAGCAGGAGGAGCTGGTGGGTTGAGTAGTGTGGAGAAGATGTTGTGCAGCTTCCGTTGGTCATTTATGGAGGCTTCAATTTTCTCCCTGTATAAGACAGTCTTGGCAGAGGTCACATTTAAAGAAAATTTGGACAAAAGAGTATGATAAGAGGTAAGATCTGCATCAAG
>JAOTRA010066681.1:0-11867 GCA_026260255.1 Pseudolaguvia tuberculata | reverse complement strand
ATTGTATTAAACTTCCTCAATAGATTTATGTTAAATACTGGCACGCTGAATCTCACTCGAATCTCAAAACAATAGAAATATACTTAAACATTATTCTCCTTTTTCTCCACTTCTTTGTTCCATGCCTACTTAATTCCTCTTTTTCTCCTCCAGACACTTTCAAGTGAACTGATTGTATTAAACTTCCTCAATAGATTTATGTTAAATACTGGCACGCTGAATCTCACTCGAATCTCAAAACAATAGAATTATTAGAAAATTATGAGTGAAGATCAGCAGGTGTGTAATTTTTTTTTTCAAACAACCTTGAAAAAAATGTTGTTAAACTGATAACATTTCTGCACTAAACAAATCTACATTATTTTCATATTGTGTTGGTATATATCATCATATACCAACACAATATGAAAATACGCGTTTCATTAGAATCTAATTATTTGCCACCGTCTACACGAGACTCCACAGTCGTGGCTTTCGACTATGTGAGAGAAAAGATTCATTCATTCATTCATTCATTCAGTCATTCATCTTCTTACCCGCTTATTCCCTAATTCGGGTCACAGGGGTTTGCTGGCACCTATCTCATCACACAAGGGTTCATTCTGGACAGATCACCAGTCCATCAAAGGGTGCTATAATTAAATTTGATGTTCTGTAATAGGTCGGGACGTACTTACTACACTACTCTATGCCTTTCAAGCCAATCATCATCACCACACACAGCAGTAAATAGAATTGCAATTTTTACGGCTGAGACACAGTCTACTCGGTTTAAACCGGTTTTAATGTGTATGTCAGTAACAATCTTTCATTTAATTATTCGTCACTGAAAAAAGTATACATCCCCGATTATACATTTACTGATAAACAAGATTTCCTTTTTTTATTTTAAAAAGGGATGTATTTTGACTGAGTGTATTTTGCTTTTGCTTTTTATTTAACAGTTATAGGACGTATAGGATATATGTTAGGACGAATGTGTACACTAATGTAAACTTCACAGTTACACATAAAAACACAAAGCAAAAAGTCACACCAGTGGCATGTCCCTTTATTATATAGATTAAGTATTCATATAATAAATAAAGTATATATTAACATATTATTCAATTAATTATTCCAATATACACACACATACACACACACACACACACACACACACACACACACACACACACACACACATTATTTATCCAAAATGAGATACAAAAAACGAAAGACAAGCTACGTTTATATGAATAAAGGAACACTGTGGCTTATAACCACAAAGATTTTTGGGGGATTTTAACATGTGGAGGAAGGTAGGGCTAGTTATGGAACATGGTCAGTGAATAAAATAAAACAACAGACAACACATACTTTATTCTGGTTTCTATATGTAGAAGACAATCATCTCCTACACAGGTCAGGAATTATTCACTATTTTATAGAAAATTAACTATATATACAGTTTAAATTTTGTGAAAACATAGTTTAGATAAACAATTTTTAAATGTAACTTTTCATTTTGTTATTTACATTTTAACTCATTTCACGCTGATTTCAGTGATTTGTTTGAATTATTTGAGTGGCTATTTAATTCATTTTAATAGTTTCTATATACTAAAAAATAGCATTGATTTCTTTGGATATATATATATATATTTTCTTTAGATATAAAAATGAACATATGACAAACATTCTAAAAATATTTTATTTCAATGATCTTTTGTAATATTTGTTTGCATTTAAGAACTGATTTAATTCAAGGAAACAAAAATTTCAATCCCTGGAAATCAACAAGCGGTACATGTTATTTTAATTTGTGTATTATTTTTATTAAGATTTATCCCATTATGCAGCAATGATGATGTCACTCAGATTGACTCAGCTGTTTTTGCTTATGGGTTTAGGTGAGTCAACTCCCTACTTTGCTTGCATGAGGCTTTATCAATGTCTCAGAGCCGTAAACATATTATTAACATATTTGTGTGTTTTGTAGGTGTAGTTTCCCAGCCATGTTGCAGTGTGTATTATACAATCAACTCCATCTGTGCTCTAAAGGGATCGACAGTGACCATAGGCTGCAGATATATATACCCATATTGTTACCAATTTCCGAATGTCTTTTGGAGCAGGAATTGGGTTACAGGTCAAGAGCCTACTGATCTGTCTTCAGACCCTAACTATAGAGGCAGGTGTCTGTACAACAGAAACCCATTTTATGAATACACTTTCATTCTGAGTGATGTGATGGAATACGATCAAGGCATTTACTACTGCACATTTACAACGTTGGCTGGAGGAAATAATCCATGTCATGTGGGAGTTAAACTCCTTGTCTCAGGTAAATCAGTTAAAATATCATAGGATATTTGTGCATGACATCATTGTAGTTTCAGTTTTTATAAAGAAGAGATAATTAAAAAGCCTTTTTAAACAGACACAAGTGGAAGGATGACCCTAATCAGACTGCTTAGAGTAAATTCCTACATCAAAACCAAAAATTTAGCAGCGATGATGTATGTTTTTTTTCCTCCATTCTCAGAGCTCCGAGTAGAGATAATTCCTAATAGAGTTGTTGAGGGAGATGAAGTCACTCTGAAATGTGAAACCACCTGCAGACTGACCAACACACAAACATTCAACTGGTACAAGCATGGAACTCAGATCTCGTTTATCTCCTCTTCTAATCTGCTCCATCTGCCATCAGTCAGTCAGAAGGATGGTGGCAGCTACAGCTGTTCGGTTCATGGACAAAATCATGTCTCTCCTGCTGTCACCCTTAATGTCCAATGTAAGAACATATTTATATATTCACATAGCTTACATTACAATAATCTTGGTAATAATCAGGGCTGTGCCGTGGCGTAGTAGTTAGCACAGATGCCTCACAGCAAGAGGGTCTCAGGTTTGATTCCTAGGCAAGGCAGGGTTTGCATGTTCTTCTTGCGCTTGCATGGGTTTTATCCGGTTATTCTGGTTTCTTTTCACAGTCCAAAAACATGTGTATATATATATACTGGAGAATATCATAAAATCATGACTTGGTGACCTGTCCACGGTGTACCCCTGCCTTTCACCCTATGTGCGTTGGCATAGGATCCAGCAGACCACCGTAGATAAGTGGGTTAGAAGATGAATGAATGAATAATTCATCAGTTTCTATCTCCAGATCTTCCGAAGAGCATCTCAGTGTCAATCAGTTCCAGTAAGATAGGAAAGGGCAGTTTGGTGATCCTGACCTGCAGCAGTGATGCTAATCCACCTGTGCACAGCTACACCTGGTATAAAATGAATGAAAGCTCACCTGTGGGATTTGGACAGATATACAGCTTCATCTTGAGCTCCAGCAGCAGTGGCTGGTTTTACTGTGAAGCTCAGAATAAAATCGGGAGTCAGAGATCTGCTGCAGTGCCTTTCACTTTAAATGGTATTACATTTGTGGTCATTATGTAACAGAAACATTTTGATTTTGAATAAATGTGAATAAAATACTAATATTTTTTATTCTCACACAGAAGGCAGAAATGTTCTACTGTTCACATTTGTTGGACTTACAGTTATATGTGGATTATTTATTGCCAGCATATGTGTTTTATATATGAGGTAAGCATATGGCTTTTTTAACTTGTCTTTTACTTCTTGCCTTACTTTCTCTGATTTCTGTTTCTTTTTAGAAGAAAACTAAGAGGAGACTCAACTAATCCTGTCACCTCTAGACAGGTAAATGAACTAAAGCCAGACAGAGTGAACAACGTGTGCCTTCCCCGTACAAAATCAATACTGTAAAGACATGAAACTGAATTTGAAAAAAAAATTAATATCAAATAGCACAGTCGCCTCACAACAAGAAGGTCGCGGGTTCGATTCCCAGGCTGGGGATCTTTCTGTGTGGAGTTTGCATGTTCTCCCTGCGCTTGGGTGGGTTTCTTCCGGGTACTCCGGTTTCCTCCCACAGTCCAAAAACATGCAGATTTTTGATTGGTGATTCCAAATTGTCCGGTGAATGTGTTTGTGAACAGTTGTTTTTATTACCCTGAGATGGACTGGCGACCCGTCCAGGGTATATTAGTAGAAATTAGAATAACACAAAATCATTCATTAATCTTTTAAACTCGCTTTTCTCCTAATTTGGGATCACAGGGATCTGCAGGAGCCGTCTTTGAAAGGTCAGCCTATTTTTAAGGCTAAACTTTAAATGCTATTTAAACTTAATTAACATGAAAACGAATGTATACTATCAATTTGATTGGTTAACCATGACATCCATTTGATGGAAATTAAATGTCAAACAATAAAGCTATTTTAGTGTATAATTAACTTATTTTTTTAACCAATTACCACTGGAACTAATTACTACCCAACTGATTCAAAATGATCTCCTCCAGCATCTTGATTAAGTCATGACCAATATTTGATGTCAAACTGATATCATGATGGCCGCTGGGTTACTGTGTGCTTATGCTGCATCCAGTGCAGGAAAAATCTAAGAAAACAGCAGGGTCCATGGCACTGTCCATCACTTATATACTGTAGGATGTGGCATGGATTGTAAACATTTGGAAAATTCATAAGAAAAAGATTTAAATGGTCTTTATGATCTTCTTGTAGAATGCTACTACTGACACGTACACAGCTTTAAATCTCCAGACCAGGTGCAATGGGATGTACCAAACACATGCTGTAAGTGCCTTTAAAAACAACAGTACAATCATACATTCAGATAACACATAACTATATCTATTTCTCTCATACAGATGAATTACCTAGGTTGCCCAACTTCTCAGTCCATTTCTCCTGTTTATGCCAACCAGCCGGTGAGTGATTACAATTGTTTCCCTTTACTTCTGAACCATGCTAAAAAAATAAAAAATAAAAATAACAAAAGCAGCAAAAAAGGATAGAGGAAAATGTTCTAAGGCAGCTTGATGTAATGTTTGCATGTTGCTGCTATGTTGCAGCTAAGAAAAGAGAAAAAACAAATTTTGTAATGTTGTATGACTGTTTATTTTTTACCACTTAATTTTTCTTTCTAGATTCCAAGAAGACTTTAACAATAACAACAACAGCATCTCAGAAGAGAGAGACTGGGAGACAGAGAAAGAGAGAGGGGGAAAGAGATAGATAGAGATAGAGAGAGAGGAATTGAAAGATAGATTGAGTATTTAGTATTTGTATGAGATTTGTTTCATTTTTGTTTTGGTTCGTTCATTTGGTTCAATGAAAATAAAAAGGTATGTCTGCAGTGGCATATGCTTCATTCTTTGATTTGAGTCAGAAAACTGGAAAACTACATACAGTAGATATGAATGCAATAAACATGTATAAATGACTGTGGATCAGGGTTCCTCCTTCTCAGCGCCCATCTCGGAATCATAGCAGTTTCACTATGTGGTGTCTCGTATCCTGGTACTACAGGGAACAATCAAGGTAGCTGCCTGGCTACCTCCCTCTACTTAAGGCATAACTCTGCCCCCTTGTTCAGCTAAGGAACCTTTCCTTGCAGAATAATACATCGATCACTGATATTTTACAATTTTATTGACAAACCACAAGAGAACAACTTTATAAATGTGCACTACATTTCTTTTAAGTCAATTGTCTCATAGATAATGCATCACAGACACTTCTACAGATTTGTAGATTCACACGGGTTCAAAATTTATTTAACTTTAATTGTATAGGATTGTGTAATGAAACAAAAAAGGCATGCCTAAAACTTTTACCTGCAAGATAAGCACACACAAATGAGCTTATGTGTCCCAATGTCCGGTCTTTAAGAGGTTATCTGTAACACATGCTCAGGGGTGTTGAGTTCCTGTGTGTTATCTGAAGATACAGGCACGTGAGGGGGTTTCCTGTCTGTTATTCTCAGAAGGAGTTGCCCAAAAGGCCATTGTGATGAGTGGCTATTTAAATGGACTCATTCGATCATATACTTTGGAGTATCTCTGCATGAATAAACTGTCATGACAAAGTCCGGGTGTTTTGTTCTATGCGCGATCTCCCTGAGCGCTCGTATTTTCTAAGTTGTGATTCGAGACTCCCGAGACGCGCCAGCGAAATGGGGGGCGAGGAACAGAGCAGTGCAGCCGTAAATTCTTACAGTCTTCCTCTTTTCCTCCTGCCCGGGACCTCCATCCTCAGCATTCTTCTACCAATACACTGCATGTCCCTCCTCTACACATGTCCATAGAGATTAATAAACCGTAAAAAATGGATCCAATCCAAGATACAGTTTTTGCCTCTGGTTTTATTGTCAACTTTACAGTTTTAAAAATAGACAGGGAGTAAAATGAAAGAAGATTTCTAACCATAAGTGCTCCATCTATCTAAACCACCTATTTCTTAACATGTAGAGGAAGGAAGGACTAAACCAGAAATGAAAACGGAAGAACTATTATATAGCAAGAAATTTGAACTCATACATTGGACACAGGGAGTCGGTCATCTCTTTACAAGGTCTGAATGGTTTTAATTCAGTTTAATTATTATTAACAGAAATACTGATTTTAGCTTCTAAACTAAAATGACACTTCCTGATACAATTTAAATTTATTGCATTTTTAAAAATCTTTTTCATTGCAAAACATTGACTGAAAAAACTGCAACGCGGTTCCATCTGTTCAAATAGAAGATTTATATAAGAAAATGTTACGAGTTGTAAATTCATAACAGTTTTAATTAAAAATATTTTATTTCATGCAGTCGTAAACATTTTTAGCCACATTGATGATTAAAGAGGCAGCATTGATGACATCATTCAGATTGGTTCCACCTCATCCACTGCTATTTTTCCTCATGGTTTCAGGTGATGTATTTACAAATATATATCCTTTTATATTCTATAATATCACAGAAACTTTATTTCATTAATTTAGTCTTCACTGCTATCAGTGTTTGTCAGTGTCAGCAGTTATGTACCATGTTCCTCTTTTTTGTAGCTCTTCCGTTGTCTCTCTTTTCCCTTCTGTCTCTCTCTTTGGTGTACTGCAGGATTTTTGAAGCTTACGGTTTTTTTAAACACATTTCTGCCTTTTACAGGTGTTGTCTCCAAGAAGAGGTGGGAAGTTGCTTATAGTCAGAGTTTCATCTGTGCTGTAAAGGGATCTACAGTGATCTTAGGCTGCAGATATTCATATCCATCTTCTTATAAATTTTCTCGCTCTTTTTGGACCAAAGAGTGGGTTAAAAATGATTCTGAACCGCCTGATTTGTCTTTTGACCCAAACTACAAGTACAGGGTTCAGTATATCGGAAACAATCAGAATAATTGCAGTCTCAAACTGAGTGATATCAGAGAACAGGACCAAGGACCATACTATTTCAGATTTCTAACAACGACCGCTAGTGGAAAGTATCAAGGTTTAAATGGAGTGACACTTTCTATACAAAGTACGCAATATCTGAAAAAATAAAACACACCCCACTTTATAAGTGTATAAAATAAAAGCTGAAAAAATTAGTTAGCAAAAGTAAAAAGAACAATAATTTCCACAACAAAATTATTTCCTCTTGATCACAGAGCCGCAAGTGGTGATGAATTCTGATAGTGTTGTTGAAGGAGATGAAGTCACTCTGACATGTACAATTAACTGCTCAAAGACTGCTTACACTCCAACATTCAGCTGGTACAAACAGGGTCATCCTTTCTCAGATTACTCTTTTAACCAGTTACACTTATCACCAGTCAGTCCAAAGGATGCTGGCAGCTACAGCTGTTCTATTAATGGACAAGATTATCAGTCCCCTGCTTTCACTCTCGATGTCCAATGTAAGTCAAGTTTATTCCTTCGCTTGTGAATATAACAGTGCCTAAAGTTCATGCTGTAATTAAGCAGTAACAATCAGCAAAGCAATTGCATAGATTCTAACAATTATTAACATAGTTTGATGGAACAAAGTTGAAACTGAACATCTGGCACCAAGACATAGACTGGATGGGACGGACCAGGCGCAGAGGGATCTATAATGCAGGTTGAAACTTTTACAAAGATAATTGAATAGCAGAATTAAAACCAATGATGTAAACAAGACATAGGCAGAGGTCCGTAAATAGTCATTTTGAAAGAGCATGCAAAACAATTCCAAATTGGGAGACCAAATTGTAAAGAAAGAACAGAAAGCATAGCGCCAAAACAAAAATGTCAACAACACATAGAAATGCTCAGTAAGTAGATGTGCTAACAATACTTTTAGCAACGTGCTAGCTAAAAGCACTAGCTCAAATAGGAAGTGATCTCTGTAGTTAAAGAAAGCGCCCTCTGTTGTTGCCTTGATGGTGGCAATGGTTGATATGGTGGAGTACACATTTTTACTACAATTTTTAGAACTTAAACATTTCAGCAGAATACAAAAGCCAATAATCCGAGTGAAACTAAACAAGTACTGTTTCCTTGAAGAGCAAGAAACACCTGTGATGTCTTGCCAAATTATCAAAAACAATTTACTAAGACAGAACAAATTTTATGCGCAGAAAGCTCATGAAGTATTATTTTTTTTTTTTATAGATTTGCTTCATTTCAATTAATTTTTATAACTTAATAAATTTTTAACAAATTTCTAATTTCTTATAACTGATAATCTAATAACATCAAAATACAATAAAAATAATGTAATACAATATGTAAGACTTTTATAAGCTATAAGTCAGCATTATCGTTCGTCAGCACTGATCTGGAAATGGGTAAATAAACTTTTTCTTGGACTGAGAGAAACTATCATCTCCTCCTAATGTCTAACTTTTCCGGAAAGTTATTTGAATTTAACTGCACAGACACGTTTCGGTAGTCGTACTATGCTGAAACTGATTCTCCACTCCTATCCCAGCATACATAGGGCGAGAGGTGGGGGTACACCCTGGATGGATAACCAGTCCATCTCAGGGCAACACATAGACAAACCACCATTCACACACACATTCACTTCTATGGACAATTTACAATCACCAATCCACCTAATCTGGATGTTTTTGTACCTGGAGGAAACCCACGCAAGCGCGGGGAGAACATTCAAACTCCGTACAGAAAGAACCCAGGACCTTCTTGCTGTGAGGCGACTGTGCTATCCACTACGCCACCGCGCCACCCTGGTTAAAGAATATTCATTCATTCATCTTCTGACCTGCTTATTCCCGAATCCGGGGTCACGGGGGTCTGCTGCGCCTATCCCAGCACACATAGGGCGAGAGGCGGGGGTACATCCTGGACGAGTCGCCAATCCATCTCAGGGTTAAAGATATCATTAACCATATTAACCAATTAGTAATCTGCCAATGCTTATGTAGTTTAACATACATGGGCCAGCAAAGCTTAGGGCAAATTACATGGCTTTAGATATGTGCAGCTTACATTTCACAGACAGTCTGCTCAAAACTGTACAGTGCATCAATGTATAGAGCTGACCAATTACCAGCATGTCTATTTACTTGCTATGTAAAAGAAATACGTATTATCATTAAAAAAAAGTCTCCTCTCTAATCTGATTTAGATCCTCCAAAAAATGCCTCAGTATCCATCGACCACTCTGGTGAGATAGTAAAAGGCATGACTGTGATTTTGACCTGCAGCAGTGATGCTAATCCACCTGTGCACAGCTACACTTGGTATAAATTGAATGAAAGCTCACCTGTGGGATTTGGACAGAGATACAGCTTCATTTTGAGCTCCAGCAACAGTGGCTGGTTTTACTGTGAGGCTCAGAATAAAATTGGAAGTCAGAGATCTGCTGCAGTGCCTCTAACTTTAAAAGGTATTCCAATCATTATAACAAACACTGTATGAAGAAGTGCAAATAATAGACTAATATTTATCCTCATACAGAAAGCAGCAATATTCTACTGAATGTAATTTTTGGAGTTGTGGCTGGATGTGGAGCTTTAATTGTCATTGTTATTATTTTATTCATCAGGTAATCGTATTCATTTTTTGGTCTGTATATTTATATTTTAGAACTCAAATAATTGTCATTGGAATTATTACTTTCAGGAGAAACAGACAACGCACTTTAACAGATTATGTGACATCAGGCCAGGTAAGTCAAGAAAAAACCTGCAATATGCAATGTAGTGCTTTGATTTTCAAAACATATTCTCTTTAGCAATAGATTAGCAATAGATTAGAGTGATGTGCGGTGGTCTGGAAAAGCCTAGTAGAAGCTAAAAACAGCTTTTTTTTTGCCAATAATATTTGTATAAAAGCAAATATGTCGTTGCTAGCTGTAATTTCCTACTAACACATAAATGTTAAGTTTATTTTAATACCTTTAATACTCTTAACACCAGGTTTCAACCAGAGAAAGTAGGTTTAGGGTTCAGGGAATTTAAATCTGTACAATTCATATATAACCACCAAGCCGATAGTTCACATTTGCGTGTAAATGTATTACCTGAAAATCTTATTTTTTACTAGGATAATACCTACTTAGGTTCAGATTTGAGTTCTGCAAGCAACATTTCTATATCTCATCCAGCTGTGATGAATG
The DNA here is from genome assembly GCA_026260255.1 of Pseudolaguvia tuberculata. Lineage (NCBI taxonomy): Eukaryota > Metazoa > Chordata > Actinopteri > Siluriformes > Sisoridae > Pseudolaguvia > Pseudolaguvia tuberculata. Next base: position 1,403 of record JAOTRA010066681.1, on the reverse strand, counting down.
AGGATGATGTTCAGTATGCCAGTATTCAGCATAGGACGGCAGGAAGTTCAGTGATACAAGTTTTCGGCTCGGGAGCTGTTGAGGAGGTGCAGTATGCTACTGTCCAACATCGACATGGAAGAGTGGTGAAACAGAACCAAGAGCATAATGATCTGTATACTAATGTCAGATTGAATCACAATGATTCTGCCCACAGGTTAGGAGAAAGCAAGATCTAAGAAATCTTTGAATGCATCGATAATTAGCCTTATTAATCTAATGAGTGTTTTAATTTTGCTTCATCGTTTCACACAGGTCTGCTGCGCCTGCTTATGATGTCTCAGTAGTTTACAACAGCTAGGACAAGTAGACACAAACATTTAGTTATTGACATTTACAGCATTTATGCAGTGTGACCTTGATAAATCTAAACCTGATTTTCCAATTGGCTGTCAAACACTAACAACTGCACTAGCACTTTCCTTGTTACAAATTTAGCCTTATTTTCTTAATTTTTTTATTTGAAACTAAAATAAATGAAACTTGTAAGGTTTTTGAAAACAAATATAATTAAACTGCAATATATAAAAAGTTTGACTAATGCATTTAACCTACAGAGAATTATATTTACAATAGACAAAGTCTTATGGTGTTAAAAGTATAAGTGAATTCTAAGAATTCAAAATTAAATTGTCCAAGTTTCGATTTTTCCAAAACAAGCAACTCTGAGGCAACAGTGGCAAGAAAAAAATTAGACTGAAGGGAAAACTTTTCGTCATCTGGATAACAGCAGAATGTGTATTTAAAGATAACATCCTGTCTACAATCATTTCTAAGTAGAATTGAAACCAAGAGCTTAACAGCTTATACATCATGTTGTTACTGTGTTCATTATATATTTAAATATGAATAAATTACTATTTACTTGTCAAATAATCAATAACGGAGACATGAATGGTCTTTAATTGTCCCATGTATCTCTACATGTAAGTCAAAAAAAATACACAGAAGCAATTAAAAAGCATTAAAAATTTTCCCCAGTTTACATATTTGTATACAACATACTATTTGGATTTATATATAATAAATACATTTCTAAAATGGGCAGTGTGGTGGCGTAGTGGATAGCACGGTTGCCTCACAACAAGAAGGTCTGATTCCTGTAAAGAAAGCTTAAAGTCTCTTTTACTTTCACTAACACCAACAAAAACATGAATATTAGTGCAACAATCATTCATTCATTCATTCATCTTCTTACCTGCTTATTCCCAAATTCGGGGGCATGGGGGTCTGCTGCGCCTATCCTAGCACACATAGCCCATCACAGCGCAACACAAACTCACCTATGGATTTATTCATTCATTCATCTTCTTACCCGCTTATTCCCGAATCCGGGGTCACGGGGGTCTGCTGCGCCTATCCCA
>JAOTRA010066633.1:0-14920 GCA_026260255.1 Pseudolaguvia tuberculata | reverse complement strand
GTGTGTGTGTGTGTGTGTGTGTGTGTGTGTGTGTGTGTGTGTGTGTGTGTGTGTGTGTGTGTGTGTGTATTTGTGTGTGTGTATTGCAGCTCCCTGAAAATCTATAAATGGTAAACTGTCTTTGGGTAAATTACTCATTTAGGTTTATGGTTAAAAGCCACAAATGGATGTGCTAATTGTAACCTTATAGCAACTAAATTGTACATCCCACCCTCTCTGCAAATTGCTATCCAAAACCACGTTTCCTGATTAGACAAACTAGACGCCCAGACTACAAAACATTGTAGCGTAAAAAAACCGAAAGCCCACAACTGTTCACTTTCCATCAGTCTAGAAAGGTTGACAAAATTCTTAAGCAGTGCCTGATCATGGATAAATCATTCCTATGCTTACTTTCAATGGTTGTACAATACATTTGAATTTGTGTCACCAGCTGCAGGTAGGAAATACTTTTTGTCTACATCATAAAAACAGTAAGCAAATTTAACAGAACCAAAAAGAGAATTATGTGCTTAAAGGCAAAACCCATCTAAAACCGATGATATCGTTCGGCGAGAGTATTCAAACGAGAGCCGGTTACGACTCGACTAAACAAGATGAGCGTGATTTCCTTGAAGTTTCCCCCACAAGAGTAAAGGGACGGATGATCGATTGAAAATGCTACATCTCAGTAGAGCAGGAAATGGATTGATTCCTTACACACACACACACACGTTTGGTTTGCTATTCTATCCACAAACTTATCCTGTTGAAGTTATAGATTCTGGTCCCCACAGTGACTCGTGACCCCATGTGTCTGTTTCTATTTATTGCGTACCAGGCTATATATGCACCCATACATACACCGCAGACAGCATTCTCATGACCTTTAGATAACCTTTGGAAAGTACTCGGGGTCACAAACAAAGGTTTGCTGTTGCCTACCCCCGCACACATAGTGCACACCCTGGACAGGTTGCCAGTTCATCTCAGGACACACATACATAGATGAACAACCACTCACACACACACACACACGTGTTTTTGGACTGTGGGAGGAAACTGGAGTACCCGGAGGAAACCCACACAACCGTGGAGAGAAGATGCAAACTCTGCACAGAAGAATCCTCTGCCCAGGAATAGAACCCGAGACTTTCTCTGTGCTAACCACTATGCCACCGCGCCGCCACAGATCAGAAATTTAATAGCAAAATAAAAACAAATCTTTTTCAGAAACAACAGCCCTTCTTATAAAAGCTGTAATTAAAGCTTGAATAATCAGTTCATTATTAGTGAAGTACTTTTTTAAATTTACAAAAAATAAAATTGAATTAAAAACTACATCAATTAGGAACCCAAATTGTGCAAACATTTATGTTAATTTATTTACGCCATTAGGCTTGTGCTATGTTATGCTATGCTAACTGGTTTAATATATGGCTCGTTAGTGGGATAGATCAGCGCATTGAAAGTAAAAAAAAATGAATAAAAGAAATTATATACTAAATAAAAGCTGCTTTCATTTTCTTTTCATTTTATTGCTTATGATAAACAAGCTTTTGATTGAATGTTGAGGATGGAGATGCCGGGCAGGAGGAAAAGAGGAAGACCAAAGAGGAGGTTTATGGATGTGGTGAGGGAAGACATGCAGGTAGTTGGGGTGAAAGAAGCATATGTAGAGGACAGGGTAGTGTAGACAAGAGGGATCCGCTGTTGCGACCCCTAACTGAAGCAACCGAAAGGAGAGAAAGAAGAAGAAACAAGCTTTTGATTGCTGGCTAAAATTATGTAGCATTAGTGTTTTTAGTTACTGTAATATTGCCGTAAAACTCGCTTATTCACTAATTCTGCGTCACGGGGTCTGCTGGAGCTTATTTCAGCCCACATAGGAAGATAGGCAGTGGTACACCCTGGACAGGTCACCAGTCCATTTTTTGTACTGTTGTACTGTTTTTGGACAGTGGGAGGAAACCAGAGTACCTGAGAAAACCCACGGAAGTGATGAAAGAACATGCAAACTCAGAACAGAAAGATCTTGTTGTGGCGCAACCGTGCTAACCACTGCGTCACCGCACCCAATCAATACTAAATATACGAAAATATAAATTTTACTGTTTTTTTTTTACTATATAATATATAATAATTTTACTATATAAATTTTATTTATATATTTTACTGAAAATATATAAATACGAAATATAAATATTTTCCGGTGGGCCCGGAAAAGACCTGAGCCGGGAGTTGAACGGGCAAGGATCTTTTGATCTGAGCTGAGTTTGCATGTTCTCTCTGTGCTCGTGTAGGTTTTCTTTGGATACTCTGGTTTTTTCCCACAATTCAAAAACATCTGATCGGTTTTTCTAACTTGCCCATAGGAGCGATTGTGAGTGTGTGTGGTTGTTCTTCCATGTGTACCCCTGCGATAGACTGGCAATCTGTCTAGGGTGTACCCCTGCCTTTGACCTATGTGCTCTACGATTTAGGAAATAGGTGGATTAAAAGAAGAATGAATGAAATCTATTTAACAGACCTGCAGAATAAAAGCTAAGATGAAAAAGCATATAATAAAATATATATAATCTTCCACTCGGGATTATTTGAGATGCAGTGTGTAAACTCAAAGCAGAAGGCATGACTGACCAAAAACTTCAAGTACTTCAAGGAACTTTATCAAAAGGTATATAGGGCAGAATTTCAGTCCCATTTGGTTCTATTTAAAATAGGTCCAGTATAGGTTCACCAAGTGCCCTAAAACTCTCTCTCACACACACGCACGCACGCACGCACGCACGCACGCACGCACGCACGCACGCACGCACACACACACACACACACACACACATCAATCCAATTACAGTAAAGACTTTCACCCTGAACTTTGGAAAGTTCCTCAGCAACCTTCTTTGATAGGTCAAAGTGCAACTTTTTTGAAGAAGGGAGGTGTTGAACTAGATCACTAAAATGCCACCTGTCCGGAAATCTTGCATAGACTGCCCCAGGCACCCGGTGGATAATACTGTTACGTGTGTGTATGGGTGGGAAAATTTTGCTCCCAGCACACCTGGGTGTTCTTTATGATTATTACGCTTTTATGACTTAACTGATAGTAAAAAGACGTTCCTGCTTAAAGGGCACATCAACCTGTTCACACTGCATGATTTTCCAAGACTGTAGTTTTTGATGTATTGGCGACATGAGATTAAACACTTCAGAACATGAAAAGTCTGATTTGTCCCGGGTTCGATTCCGGGGCTGGAGAACTTGCTGTGTGGAATTTGCTTGTTCTCACTGCTTTTCTCGGGGTAGTTTCCTGCTACAGTCCAAAAACATACACATTAGGTTGATTAATGATTTGTAATTGCCCATAGGAGTGAATGTGTGTGTCAGTGGTTGTTTGTCTATGTGTGGCCCTGCGATGGACTGGCGACCTGTCCAGGGTGTAACCCTGCCTCTCGCACTATGTGCGCTGGGATAGCTCCAGCAAACCGGAATCACCCTGAATTACGGAATAAAAGCGGGTAAGAAGATAAATGAATGAATGAATGAATGAATGAAAACTTTTAAACATGTCACATTTGACCCAAAGGCAACAGAAAGGTAATTAGTGTGGTGTGTTTTTATTTTTTTTTTTTAAATGAATCACTTCTTTCTGCGTCACACTATCATAATTTCACACACCTACAGATTAATCACATGAATGTCAGAAAACACAATCAGAAGCCAACTTTCTAACAACCAGAGCAATCAGAATGATCTGGACCGTAACACACTGTTCTATTCGACACACACACTCATAATCTGACTTATCCCAGCAGCCTGAAAAGCATTTCCGTTTTTAATTGCATTTTAATTGATCGAAGAACACCACGGTCTGTACACAGTGGTTAGCACCAGATAAAAAAAAAACAACATTCCAACAACACAACCACATCAGTTTCCTGAGCCAACAGCCGGTTCGAATCATGCTGGTGTTGGAATGAAGGACGAGTGAATGAAAGGATATCGACTCTTTATTGAACTATATTGTGTGACCGAGAGGAGATTTTCACAAAGAATTGGTGGAAAGTTGGAAATCTTTAGTATTATAATTTCCCAAGATTCAATCTGTGTAAATTGACAATTGGGCAGTGTGCTGGCATAGTGGTGTAGCACAGTCGCCTTACAGCATGAAGATCCTGGGTTTGATTCCTGGATAAAGGGTCTTTCTATGCTGAGTTTGCATGTTCTCCCTGTTCTTATGTGGGTTTCTCCAAAAAATCTGGTTTTCTCCCCCAGTCCAAAAAACATGTAGATTAGATTGATTTGGTGAGTCTAAATTGCCCATAGTGTGGTTGTTTGTCTGTGTGGCCCTGAGATAGACTGGCTGCTTGTCCAGGGTGTACCCCTGCTTCTCACCCAATGTGAGCTAGGATAGGCTCCAGCAGACCCTCGTGAATGAATGAATGAATGAATGAATGAATGAACGAATGAATGAAATTGACTATTGAACTAATTTGACTCATTTGATTCACTTAACTCAGATAAACAGAACCATATTTATTAACAATGACAAGAGACATTTTTTTAAATAAAAAAAACAGATTTTACTACTCATCTGTTTTCTGTTTTTCCAATATAAAGTTAAAAGTATGTCTTTTTTTATTATGGACAGTGACACCACTTATTCTCCCATAGATTAGTGAGACTGGATGCCGAAATAACCATCATGCTATTTGATATTGAGCAAAATTGGAAGTAGTAGCAAAAAAAACATGGTGCTTTAAACCTCATGTTCATTTATGAGTCAGTCAGTGAAATCGTTAATCTATGATTAGAAGCACAGAGTAAATAAAACATAAAAGAAACCAGACTACATAAAATTTTTAATGAAACGTTTTAGCCAATTTGCGTAAGCGGTTTAATGGGTCATGTGTTTGCCTGAGCTTAGACTCTTTCTGTTCCTGTTTTCCAAAACATTTTGAGAAAGCAAGGACGTCCTGACTACTGATTTATCAGCAGCTTAGAAATCTGTCATGGAAGGACATAACAAATGTCTGCCTGATCAATTCCAAAATATTTCCAGGGAGTTTATATTCATTCATTCATCTTTAGTCATCTTTTAACCTGCTTAATCCTAATTCAGGGTCACATGGGTCTGCTGGAGCCTCTCCCAGCTCACAGACAGGGCTACACCCTGGACAGATGACCAGTTCATCTCAGGGTCACACATACACAAACAACAACACGCGCACACATTCACTCCTATGGGCAATTTGAACTTGTCAATCAACACAATGTACATGTTTCTGAATGTTGGGAGAAAACCAGAGTACCTGGAGGAAACCAATGCAAGCGTAGGAAGAACATGCCCCTAAATCAGAGAATATGCGGGTATGTGGATAAATGAATGATGATTGATCATTGAATGAGGAGACAAGTTTCGGCAAGTGCGAAAGGGAAAGTTTATAGGACTGTAGTGAGACCAGCAATGTTGTACGGTTTAAAGACAGTAGCATTGTCAAAAAGACAGGAGGCGGAGCTGGAGGTGGCAGAGTTAAAGATGCTGAGATTTTCATTGGGGGTGACAAGGATGGACAAGATTAGGAATGGTTTATTAGAGGGACAGCACATGTAGGATGTTTTGGAGGCACGGTGACGGAGGTTAGGTTGAGATGGTTTGGACATGTGCAGAGGAGGAACATGCAGTATATTGGTAGAAGAATGCTGAGGATGGAGGTGCCGGGCAGGAGGAAAAGAGGAGGTTTATGGATGTGGTGAGGGAAGACATGCAGGTAGTTGGGGTGAAAGAGGCAGATGTAGAGGACAGGGTAGTGTGGAGGAGGGCAATCCGCTGTGGTGACCCCAATGGGAGCAGCCGAAAGGTGAAGAAGAAGAAACTAATAGCTGTTTAGAAGTAGATGAATGAATGAATGAATAAATAAATAACAGTCAGTGTTAACAGCACTCATATGCCTTTGTACATCTTTATCTTGGTTATTTTGAGGTTCCAGAAAAACCATTAGCTAGATGCCTTTACAGTGTATATGCTCGCTTTATTCTCACTATAAGGAGGAATTTAATAGCGGGATGTTTTTCCATTAAGTGTTTATTTTGGTGTGTTTGACGATACTTTCATCACACACATACACGACAGAAATACTTTTTAACGAGTCGTTGACGTGATTTACCAACGTATGCGTGTCCAGTGATGATTGTGTTAAGAAACATTGCATTGGAAGTAAATACGCCACCTAGTCAAAACTGCCTCATTTCATGAGCAAGTAAATTGACATCATTGACATTGTCATAGCAACCAACTGATGACAAACGACAAAATGCTAAAGTTACTGTGCACACGAAACGTTGGTAAAATTGCGTCCGAGGATTGAAAAAGCTTGTTTTTTTAGTTCAGACTGCAGGAGTGCAGCACTGTGTCACTTCATTACTTCTATTCTTCTAATCAGTTCTTAGTACTCAGAATAATAATTTGACCTCAAGCAAGCTTTTTTTAAAGCATTGCCAAAGCATCAATCATGAGCTGATTTCTCAAAATTTTTATTCAGTCCCCAGGGCAAAAGAAAACATTGGATTGCAGCAAAAATAATATAGTAATATTTTGAATGTAGTCAATTGCTTGTACTGGCTACATTTACAGACAGCCTTAATCGAAAGTGAATTACATATCAAATAAAATCAAATAAAACATGTATGTAAAATCTTAAAACTAACTAAAACTAAACAGCTTTTAGTTTCTTCTTTTCCTTCTCCTTTCGGCTGCTCCCGTTAGGGGTCGCCACAGCGGATTGTCCTTCTCCACACTACCCTGTCTTCTATATCAGCCTCATTCACCCCAACTACCTGCGTATCTTCCTTCACCACATCCATAAACCTCCTCTTTGGTCCTCCTCTTTTCCTCCTGCCTGGCACCTCCATCCTCAACAGTACATGTGGCGGTTGTTGTAAACCTGGCCTCAACCAATCCAGTATGAGATTCTTATTTGTGATCCGCATATTTGATTTGGCGCAGTTTTACGCTGGATGCCCTTCCTAACCCAACCCTCCCCATTTACCCAGGCTTGGGACCGGCACTAAGAATGCACTGGCTTGTGCAACCCAAATGGTTGGGTTAAACAGCTTTTAGTTTAATAGTTTATAATACCAAATAAACATTCATTCGTTCATCTTCTTAACCGCTTATTTCCTAATTCGGGCAGAAGTACACCCTGGACAGGTCGTTAGTCCATTGCAGGGCCATGCATAGACGAACAACCACTCACACACATTCACTCCTATGGACAATTTAAGCTCACCAATCAACCTAATGTAAATGTTTTTGGACTGTGTGAGGAAACCAGAGTACCCAGAAAGAAACCCACACAAGCGCAGGGTTGATTGCAAAAAGTGAAAATTTGCTAAGTACAGAAAAAACAAGCGGTTCAAGAAAGACCAATAAAGCAACGACAGTATGGCTAACACTTGTTTGTGTTTAGAGAGTAACATTTAAGTTAAATTTTTTTCAGAGTAGATTTGAAGAGCGAGCTTTACATTACGCTTTTAAAAAAGGCTACATGTTGTCATGAAGGAAGAACTGAATCATGATCTTGCTGGAAATAACTGCTGCTGATATTTTCCTCTAAGAAACGTGTCCAATTTGGCATCGCTTACCTCATTTGACTAATGAATTCACACAGAGGATGGAGTAACACCCCTGAACCTCAAGTCCTGTGGAGTGGAAAAGAGAAAGAACAGCATGGACGGCTTAATCAAATCAAATTGCCTTAGTGGCCTTGAATATCATGAGCAAAAGCACTTCTATATACAACTCTGGCGACGTTTATTTTACAGACTGAACTGCCAGGGATCACAGAGATGTAAAGCCTTCCAAGGATACAGAAAAGTTTATCTTTCAGCAACTTTTTAAACTTCACCAAGTGGAACTATGTCTACAACACAGCTACATTATCTAAATATAAATTTGACCTTATAAAATGTGACCCTCAGGGACGTATTTTCTATGTTTCATTGCTCAGCATCCTTTTAAGCGTACATTGCTTCCTGGCAACAGCTGCGTCACATCTCTTCTATTGCCATGTGACTAACAGTCAATTCAATCAATTGATCCTAATCGGCTTGTTGATGATGGGAAAGCCGCATAGACGCTGGTTTGACGCATTTACAAGGCCAAGCAGATTAATTAATCAGTGTTCCTAATTCTATGGCAAATCATCTCTTGTAGCACTGGCCTTTGTTACTATGTGCCTATACGATAGTAATATACAATTTATAACAAGTATTGTGTGTATTTTTAAATAAAGTAGTGAATGTGTGTGTGTGTGTGTGTGTGTGTGTGTGTGTGTGTGTGTGTGTGAATGGTTGTTCGTCTATGTGTGCACTGCGATGGACTGGCGACCTGTTCAGGGTTTATTCCTGTCTCTTGCCCTATGTGCGCTGGGATAGGCACCAGCAGACCCTTGTGACCCCAAATTAAGGAATAAGCGGGTAAGATGATGAATGAATGAATGAAAATAAACCATAAATAGGAGCAGCTTAGTTTTAAATTTCTTAATGTTTCGTGGGTTTTTTATACCGGCTATAATAAAAGAAGTAAAACTAAAAAGTAAAAGTTGTCTTACCTGATTGAACAGTTGGCATAGGTGTGTTAGAGCAAAGATAACTAAAATGTTATTTTGACCTGGGAGCGGTCTATCTACACATGCGCGTGTTGACCCGTGCTTTTAAGTTAAGACGTTTCTTTATTGGACTGTGACTAAGACAACCAGGAAGGACAACAGGATTTGTGTCTGTAAAAGTGTAAAAAACACACTGTAAAAGTGTATTAAACAATAGTGTAATATTTCAAATGGGCAGCACTGTGGCGTAGTGGTTAGCACCGTTGCCTCACAGCAGTCATAGGTTTAATTCCAAAGCAGGCATCCATTTGTGTAGAGTTTGCATGTTCTCCACAGGCTTGTGTGGGTTTCCTCCCACAGTCTAAAAGGCTGACTGGTAATTCTACATTACATAGCTACATTGACTGGCAACCTGTCTAGAGTGTACACTTTCTGACTTTCACTCTTCAAAAAGCTGGAATAGGCATAGAATATCAACAGTCAAATGTGATTTCAGACAGTTTATTCCAGATTGATTCCCTTCCAGTCCAATGTTGTGCTTGAATGTCAGATATCTCTTCATTCAGCTCCAACAGTAGTAGTAAGATCAGACACTAATGTCAGTTAAGGAGGTCTGGAGTGGGTCAGTCACCATTACAGTTCATCCCAAAGGGGTTCAGTGATGGTAAGATCAGGACTTTGTGTCCAACACTGGGGTTTTTTTCACTCTAATAATAACTCAGCATGTTATATTGGTGGTTTTGTGCTCATGGTCATTGTCATGCTGCAACAGTGTTGGAGTCTCTTAGTTCCAGTGAAGGAATAACGTAATGATACAACCTTTTACAAACAGTCTAGACCAACCACATATGTATCAAATGTTTGTGACAAAGTAATTCAGTGCTGAGCATAGAACAAAACAGATACAAAACCACTTTAGAAAAAAAAGCATTGCAGTGTTTTTTGTCTGTTTGACAAATGATTCATTAGCTTAGCAATTGAGAGATTCATTGTAAAATAAACAAAGCTAAGTTCTTCCCTGCTTTGTTGCAGGTTCTCCTGTGTGTTAGAAACAATTGTAGGTAATACCAGGTGAATGGAGTCATATAAACACAGCCATTAAAGGAAAATGTCATGCTTGTGATACTTGAGATTGTGCTCTGTATTGTTACTGTTGGTGTGAAAATTTACTGTTTATTCTATTTAAGTCAGTGGTTTTGGAACTGAAAACCTGTCTCCATAACCACACCCACATTTTGTTTAACATTGACAGCCTGATACGTGGTTCTGAGTTGTCAGTCAACCAAAACGAAGGCAGACAATCAGAGCTGTGTTGAAAGTCATAAGCTCTACACAAAAACACATTTAAGCTCCACCTCTCCTGCTAAAAAAATGCAAATGGAGATACCCTGTAAATGTGCAAAAGAGCTGTAAAGATTTTTTTTATATGTACTGGCTTTTTATATATATATTTTTTTTATTCTATATTTTATTTAAGAATAAATAATCTTTTAAAACAATTTGATGACCCACGCTGATTTTTTTTTAATAAAAACGCAAATGTTCTCACGAATAAAAGTTTGCAGTCATGTGACTTGACTAATGTTCTTAATTCATCCTAAAGAAGTCCCAATTTAATAAAATGTCAATAGTCAGTAATCAAAATGGAAGGTGTTTACGTTGAAATATTTCCATTTTCATTGTATTTTCCTTTCCAGGCTCATCAACAACCATGTTTTTAACCCCTTTCCCACCACTGCGGTCATGTTGCATGATCCTATATTTAATCATGTTTACAATTAAAACGTCAAAGTTTGTTTGCCAATGTTGTCCATGGTTCCTTTTAATGACCTTTTTTTGTCTGCCCTCCTCAGATCCGAGTGTACATAAACTCAGTTCAGCAGCACAACGGGAGCAAGCTTGACCTCATCGCACTACGCTTCATCTCAGTCAACTCAATCATCGATCCGTGGGTATTCATCATCCTCAGCCCTTCTAGGCTACGGTTTCTTTTAGGGGCTATATGCAAAGCCGGAGGAAGAGCCTCGATCTACAGGAGTTCGCTGGCCAAGCACTCAGAAGGACCGCTGGAACAGGGTCAAAACATCAGCGTGACAACCGAGATCACACATCCTAACAAAATAGCTGAAATGATTTGACAAAGTAGAAAATATGAAATATATGTATATACGATGTCTGCATGGCTTTCAGAGGCTGTACAATCAGCAGAGGTTTTAATTTAGAGTCCCCAAGCGGCAGGCCATTGTAATTGGCAGAGACATTGAACCTCATCTTTGGAAGTTGTTTTAGGGTTTTCTTTGAAACCCCTACGGTGGTATTTGGAATAAAAACTGAAACTCTCTCAGCACGTCAGGACAATGTGAAGAAACTTCTAAAATGTCCAAATGGACCAGTCCCATCGTTTGCATACGACAGACTTGCCCTTTGGGATGGATAGGAAATATCTAGCATGAAAAAAATACTGCAGGTTTGCACCAGTGTGTGTGTGTGTGTACATGTGACTTTAATGACCCCATATTGGCTCTTTTATGGTGCTTAATGGGGGAAATAAGTGGAGTTGTTCTCCGAAGCAAGTCAGGCATGTCGCGAAAATATCAACAACACCGGAGCACAGAGACAGATTCCTCCATTGTTGGGATGTCAAGCATTTATATCCGATCCTTAAGCTGTTGTGCTGAATCATGAGTAGTGTTAATTTAAAATGGACCAAATTCAGACCGTTTGTTCTAAAACTTGTGTGTGTGTGTATCTGTTGCATTGTGTCTTTTTTTAATGTTGTATAAATATGTGTGTATTTTGAAAAGCTTATATACTGAGTTACAAAATATCTCATGTCAAGCAGTACAGTGGAAACTCAGCATACGTCTCATACAAATTTCCTCTCTAATTCTCTAACTTGGGGTCACAGGGGTCTGTTGGAGTCTTTTCCAGCTTACAATAAGCGTGAGGCAATTTTGCACTATCTACATTTTGCCAGTCTATCACATAGACAAACAATGTCAACCTAATGTACATGTTTTTGTACTGTGGGAGGAAACCAAAGTTCCATACAAGCAGACTACAAGCAGAGAACATGCAAACTACACAGAAAGACACCTTGGCCAGCAATCGAACCTGGGACCTTCTTGTTGCGAAGCAATCGTGCTAACGCTACACCACCGCACCCAATGATTGAATTTTGTAAGAAATTTGCTTCATCATTTTGTGGAATTTCCAAAACACAAAGGAATTTCATGCACAATCAAGCCGTTTGAAAATTGTTTGTTTGGATAGTTTTGAAAATTGTTACTTTGACAGATTGATGACATGGGTATTGGATATTTCCGCTAAATGGTTTGATTGTCAAAATATATTGTAGTAATATATTACCGCTTATTCTCGAATCCGGGGTCACGGGGATCTGCTGCACCTATCCCAGCACACATAGGGCGAGAGGCAGGGGTACACCCTGGACGGGTCGCCAGTCCATCTCAGGGCCACACATAGACAACCATTCACACACACATTCACTCCTATGGGCAATTTACAATCACCAGTCAACCTAGTCTGCATGTTTTTGGACTGTGGGAGAAAACCGGAGCACCCGGAGAACATGCAAACTCCACACAGAAAGGTCCCGGTCTGGGATTCGAACCCGGGACCTTCTGTTTGTGAGGCGACTGTTTTATCCACTACGCCACCGTGTCGCCATTTATGTCATATTATAATAGAATTTACGGAATTTGATCAACGTCCTTGTCCAGTGACTTACATTTTTCTCTTTTATACAACTAATGGGAGTTAAGGGTCTTGCTCAGGAGCTCAGCAGTGGAAGCTTGGTGCTGCTGGAAATCAAACTCTGATCTTCCTACTTCAATTTTTGCCTCCAGAGTTAAAGTCATATGCTGATATTCTACTGTACTGACATTTTATTTGCACTGGAGCTGTGAAAAAGAAAAAAGTGGTCAAACTTGTGTTTGTAACTGGGTTAATAATATCGAAATGTTGTCGTAATATTGTTGTGATATTGTCGTAATATTGTTGTAAAACGTAGGTACTTACAGTTGTTGTTTTTTTTTAACCTTCAAAAGGATCTGCTTTTTGCCTCCCTAATTGGTTCCATTCCTTACCGAACCCCGACCATCTGTGGATCGTTTTGTTTTACCAGAAATAACAACAAATACACGCAACAGAAAAGTACAACTGCGTAATATCCAAGTTCACATATCTCATGGATTCTCTGCTGTTGTGATTGTCTTCTTCTGATCTAAATATTTTGCCTCTCCTTAGGAATCTAAAGATAAACGATTACAATGACGAGAATAAAACAAGACTGAAAATAAACTTGCCTACAAGTCTCTCAGTAATGATTCTATTCAACTTTCCAAATGTATTTTCCTTTTCCATTTATTATGGGAAGTACTTCACTCAACTAGACTGGAGGAAGAGAGAAAGGCATCAAACTCCAAGTAGTACTTGCTATAAAGGCAACAGTGCTAACCACTAAGCCACTGTCCTGACACAATTATCCAAATAAGCTGCATTCATTCTAAATTTTTTATGATCTGCTTTTTGGTTTCATATTTCAGTTTTCAGTCCTAGCTTTCGACAAGAAGCTGTTTATTCCTATCTATTTACACTTCTAGTGAAAAAAACTAATTGCGTTTCACTGGCATTTACCTTGCACAATGACAAAGTTGAATCGAATCTAATCTCATCTAATTTAAAGTAAAAATTCATTTCAATTCATTTGTTTATTTATTCTTCAATAGGCTGGTATCCCAGCGATCCGTCATAAGGTCGTAAGTTCAAATTCCAGGACCAAATGAACTACCACAGTGACCGTAGGCAATACTATTAACTGTAGTTGCTAGTAAAATAAATGAAAGGGTTTTTCCCACTAAAGTTTTATCTGATAAAAAAATAGTCAAACAAAAAAAATAAACAATATCAGAATTTTTAAGAAAAACTTAAAACTCAACTCGGTTTTGTTTACATACTTTCCCAGAATTGTTAGCACATACCAGTACGATTCTCACACTTAAACAAATAACCTGTGTTTTGTGCTCATTGTTAATTATTAGTAGTATTTATTCATTCCATTATCTGAAAGGATAAAATCTCTATGCTTGAGCAGCGGATGAGTCAGTATGCCTAGATATTACAACACAATTGTGTGTCTGTGTGTGTGTGTGTGTGTATCTTTGGGGGGGGGGGATCAGATAGAACTTATTTAACTTAAGCCACAGGTCTGTCTCCAAAAACGTAGAAAATTAGAGAAATTAGATTTTGGTACTTATTGATTTTATACCAGGACACATGAAAAACAGCTGGAGGAATGGAGATGATGGATAACCACATCAGGATTGATTTTAGATCATGAACGTCTTTGCATTTTTAATTTGATATTAAGACTTGCAGACGTTCCTGAAATGGAATATGTTCCTTCCCACAAGTGATTCCTGAAATAACATTAGAGTAATTTAAAATCTGTTTACATGCTATTGGGTTACTATGGCAATCCCTAACCAAGGTTATAAACTCTCAGATGGGAGAAGATGGTATGAACGTTTTGATATGTTAAGATTTTGATATCTGGTGACTATTTTGGAGGCAAGGTGAGAGAAGCTAGGTTGAGATGGTTTGGACATGTGCATAGGAGGGACATGCAGTAAATTGGTAGGAGAATGCTGAGGATGGAGGTGGCGGGCAGGAGGAAAAGAGGAAGACCAAGGAAAAGGTTTATGGATGTGGTGAGGGAAGACATGCAGGTAGTTGGGGTGAAAAAGGCAGATGTAGAGGACAGGGTAGTGTGGAGAAGAGCGATCCGCTGTGACGACCCCAAACGGGAGCAGCGGAAAGGAGAAGAAAAAGATCAGATTTCTTGGTTGACTTGCTTACATGACTTTTGAAAATTAACCTGTATCCGATATTTGCATTTACACAATACAGAGCAAAACAATCCAATGTAGATGTGCTGACCTGAAAAGGAAGGAATAAAACGACACCATAATCAATGAACTAAAATGAAAATGATTATTTAACATGTTGCTTTCAGCAGAGAACCACTAAGAGAGACAAAGAGAGAGAATATGTGTGCGTGTTTGTGTGTGTGTGTGTGTGTGTGTGTGTGTGTGTGTGTGTGTGTGTGTGTGTCCATTAACAAGTGAAAATCTGATCTTTCTGCTTACATAGAACACGATCGTACACATATCTAATTCATATCCCATCTATTACAACATACGCTGCATTTACACTGCACATATTAAATGACTCAGCTGAATTTCCACCGGTACCCTGTCGGCTAACAGTACATGTGGCGGTCGTTGTTAACCCGGGCCGCGACCGATCCG
>JAOTRA010066601.1:0-14926 GCA_026260255.1 Pseudolaguvia tuberculata | reverse complement strand
CCACTGTGTTGGAGGGTTATCAGTTCGACTTGGAGGAACTGTTAAAGAAATATAAGATCTACAAAAGAACCAACATCGAGCTTTACCAACCATCTCGTACTCTTCCATATGTTATGTCAAAATATGACTGGGCTGTTAAGGACAAAGAGCTGAACAGGAAAACTCCTACTATATATTACTATAAAGAAACGCTGGCAGTATCAGACGCTTACGTTGACTACCTGTTCGACCACTGGAGCACGATTAAAAACTTGAAGAACTATTTTAGCGAGCTTCGAGAAAACGTTGAGGAACTGATCAACCAGAATGTTGAGTTTAACGTGCAGAAAATTTTGAACAAAATTTAAGAAATGCAGTTATCCATACTGCATTATTAATTAGCAGCAATCTACTCCGCTCAGCGTTCATGTCTATCAGTAATACGCATGAACCACACACAGGCCTGCATTAAATATTACTTTAATATTGCATGTTATTACTACACACAATCCTAGATATAAGCCATCAAACCTGTGAAGGGAAAATATAGAATGACTGTATTCCATAGTACAACCATTTATTAACCATTGTTATCATTAATCATTGTTAACTATATTATAATCCAGTCCATGACTGCTTGTATGTGTGACATTTAAATAAATAGATGATGGGTGAAAAACTAGAATATGCAAAAGTGTTATTTGATAATGATTTTTGTGCACTTGTTTGGTACATAAGTTGTCTGGCCTTTCCTATTTCTGTGTTCTATGTACACACACACACAGAGAGAGAGAGAGAGAGAGAGAGAGAGAGAGAACGTTTACTTAACGGTAATTAGGGAGTCACTGAGTTGTTCATTTAAACTATTCGGCTGATTCATAACATTCATCACGTGCTAAAACGTGAAAAGTATGGAGGAAAATGGATCCCCTTTTACCTTATAACACCTTCTTGTTGTGAGGCGACCGTGCTATCCATTACGCACCACGCCGCTCGGTTAATAAATTTTTTATAGGAAAACAAAATATGTGGAATGATTGTTTCTACCTTATAACCTTTTCTTACTTCTATACCCTCTTAATCCCTAATTTGGTTATTTTCATTACAGATTATTTATTCCATTATGTAAATAGTACATCATATAGATAAACATAAAGGAAAAAGTTCATAAATTGTGATGGCAGTTTGTTATCTAATATCTTTCCGCAATTAGGCTTTGGCAGCATTGTTGCTTTTCCGGTGGATTTGGACACATCGGGTTGAGCAAAAGTAGTAATTTAGGTATTCAAACGGAACTTTTCCTAGTAGAGACTCTCCACACTGCCAGCATCGCCTACAACACACACACGCGCACACACGCACAATTCAACTCAACTCATGTTAACAATCAACTGCATGGATTATGAGAAAATTCACATGTTGCTAAACAGATAAATGTAATAAGTAAATATTAACAGGAGAGCATTACAAAAAACTAATTTAAACAAATCAAAACAGAAAACAGACCGAAAATAGTCATAATCACACTTACTACTACCCAAAATTGATCATCTTGACAGTTCTAAACATCTTACTCTAAATTAGAGCTGCATAATACATCAATTCAGCAACAACATCGATATCTTTAAGAGTCACAGCATAAGGTGTTCATGTTGTCTACTATACATAGTTGTGGACTAAGGTATAGTAGACCAGAACATATGATTTGTGGATTAATTGCTAAATTTAATAATCAACTGAAAGTTTATCACCAAGTTCTGTCATTTAGCTGCAATTAAGTCACTTTTGTGTCACAGATTGTGTTTAATTTATACAGTGACTAGGATAAACTGTGATTTTTATTCTGTATTTCTCTATTATTATAATTTGTGCAGATTTTACACAGATGACAAAATCACCAAAAAATAATGACTTGTTTCCAAATGCAGCTTTAAGTCATCTGATCAGATATCACAGTCAGTTTTATTCCAATCACATGTCTTCAATCCCTTTTCTGCATATATTTAATGGACGATGTTTGGATTTAATTCTGTACAGAAGAATCGTAATAAAAATACCTGATGTTAGTGACTGTTCCTCCTGCAATGGCTGCCTGTTCTGCCAGTCGTCTTTCTGCAGCCAGCGCTCGCTAAACATTACATCATATAAAATTTATACAGTGACTAAATAAAGAAAACCATGCAAACTTTAAATTTTAACTTTAACATTTTATTAAATATCCATCTAAGCAATTTCTTGGGACTAGTTTCCAGGTATATATTTTCCCACCTCCTCTTTCAGTACCTTTTCTCTGTCAGTCAGTGCTAAAAACCTCCTCCTCTCTTCTTGCTTCTCCTCTTCTTGTTGTTTCACCTCTCTCTGCTCCTTTTCACGTTGCTTTTTCGCTGCCTTTTGTGCCTTTTTTTTTTCCGCTTTCTTGCTTTCTGATTCAGCCGTCAACGGTCCTGGAACCTTTTATACACCAAATATTCAACTTTTAAGCATTTATAACCCAATTTCCTAACTACAGCACTTTAAAAGAGATTTAGGGGTCATTCATTCATCTTCTTACTCGCTTATTCCCTAATTTGGGGTCATGGGGGTCTGATGGTGCTTATCCCAGGTCACATAGGGCGAGAGGCAGAGATACACCCTGGACAGACAGCAAGTCCATCGCAGGGCCACACATAGACAAACAACCATTCACACACACATTCACTCCTATGGACAATTTTTAGAATCACTAACCAACCTAATCTGCCTGGTTTTGGATGGTGGGAGGAAACCGGAGTACCCAGAGGAAACACACGCACGCACTGGGAAAACATGCAAACTTCGCATAGAAAGATATCCGGCCTGGGAATCAAACTTGGGACAATCTTGTCGTGAGGTATCAAGTGATACCTCATGAAGCTCACGGAGAGAATGTAAAGATTCTGTAACGTAGCAAAAGGTGACTACGTTGCAGAATCTAAAATATAAAACACGTTTAGAGTTTTCCACACACTTGTTTTGTTTGTTACATATTTTGCAAAGAAAGACCCCTTGCCCGAATTACCGAATTGTGACTTTTTTGCCACGCGGTGACCGTGCTAAATACTACGCATCTATGCCGGTTGTGGATTTATAAATAAATAAGCTGCTTTTAAAAACAAGTGGGCTAACAAATTATCTTCCAGGTCCATACTGACGGGCTTTCTTCTTCTTGTTTTAGTTTTAATGGTTTATACTTTAGAGCTTTAGAACATTCAACCAAAAAGCAAAGTAATGTTTACATTTAAATTACCTGCACTTGTAAATAAGAAAATGTCTCAAAATCCTTGTTTTTTCCAGTCAAAATCTCTGAAACACAATCAGTTATTGAACTCTGTCCAAAAAAGTGATGATGATGATGATGATGATGATGGTGTGTGTGTGTGTGTGTGTGTGTGTGCGTTTCACCTGAGCTTTAGCGTAGTTATACTTGTCTGGATGATCAGCCATAAATTTTCTAAATATGTTTCTGCATTCTTTATCTGGTGCAACTGCATAGGGTGTCTGGCCTTTCCTATTTCTGTGTACACACACACACGCGCCCGCACGCACGCACACAGAGAAAGAGATAAAAAAGTTGTACTTTTAAACGTTGTGAGTCTGTAAATCAGTGAATCAGAGAGTCGTCCATTCAAATTATTCACTAATCCGACCAATTCATGTACATATGGTGTATTATAAGATTCAGAAAGTGATTTAGTGGACATACTACATGTTTATAGAAATAATGGACATTTGGACTTATTCGTTTTGGCCAACAGATCACGTTCATCAGTTTAACCCTTTTATTCTCTCAAGCCTAATTTGTTTGAACATTACGCATTTTAACCCTGAATTGTCCTACTGTAGGAATGTAGGGTTAGGGACCAATACACTTACAGTAGGAACAGTTTTTACCTCTGAATCATTCATTCATTCCTTCATTCATCCTCTAACCAGCTTATTCCCTAATTCAGTGTCAAAGAGGTCTCAGTGGACATAGGACAGATTGCAAGGGACTAATTCAGCATTCTTTTTATACACAAAATGTATACATCAGTACCTATCTTTACATGTTATACATCATGTTTACATTATTCAGCATTTTAAAGTCTAATACTGATGTTTACTTCACATAACCTTTAAATATTCTTCTAATACTCTTCCAGTTTTTTGGGTGCATCAAAACTGTATTGTCAATATACAATACAATTGAACAAAATAGCAACTACTTTTAAATACAAAAACTCTAATATAATTAGCCAAGTAAATCAAATACAAATATTTTCTTCCAGACAATCTGCAGGAGTGACTGAGTAAATAGTATGACTCACACCGGCGGTTTTAGGTAAATATTACTTAAATGCAAATGGTTTAACAAAAACTCAGGGAAAGGGCAACTATTTCCTTTTGATACCCTTACAAAACTCAGAAGTGGGAATCAAACTCTAATTCTCTAGAAAGGGTTTCGGTCTCTGTATTACCTGCATGTTGGGTCGCTTCCCATCTCTAATAACAGGTTAACAGCACATTTCTGCGAAGCCGCTGATGCCACATGCAGCAGCGTGTATCCATCCGAGTCGATGGGTGTGTTAAGGAATTGGGTGTCCTGTTTCAGAAGCGTTCGTAACCCCTCCACATCCCCAATCTTACAAGTGGTGTACAGAGCATCTCTGATGCTGAACTCCCAGGACGTACACGTCTCCCCATCTACATGAAACAATACAAATTTATGATTATTATTATTATTATTATTGAAATCGATAAAAGGTGGGAAAATCAGTTGTAAATTATTTCCAAAGACTATTTAAATGTTTATTAGTAGAATTATTATTACGCTAATAATAAGCCTGATGCCTCGTACCTTCATCGTCATGTTTGATTTCGGCTTGATGTACAACACCTACTCTATCAATCAATTTTCCTTTCCTCTTTTTTCGTTTCTTCTTGCTGGGTTTGATCTCATGTTCCCTTAAATCCAAAGTCGTTAAGGTCACATCACATGTCTGCAGCTGCACAGAAACATCATCCTCTTCCTCCTCCTCCTCCTCCTCCTCCTGTTCAACCTGCTGTTGGTCTACTGATACTGAAATACAGTACGTGCTGATCCATATTATTAATAGCACATACACACAGGCACGCGCACACACACCAGAGCTTTAACTTACCTGCTGAATTCTGATTGGCCAAATTAGATTTCTTTCTCTGCCAGATTTTCTTAGTTGAATTGAGAATACTGGATATGTCTGTTGTCTGATCTGAAAAGTAAATTGTTAAACTGGATGATGACTGGGAATCAATGAGTGCGGAGTTTAGCTGGTTGGCAGTTATCGGCACACGGTTTATCTTACAAATCAATCAGATTTATTAAAATAGATATATTTTTTAACGATAGTAACACAAAATAACTAACTATCCTGTTCATGTATTATTTTGTAATACACTAATCATAAATATTTCCTGACATAAAATTCAATAATGTAAATAACAGACATGTACCATAAATCTGCAGCATTGACAGGATGTCGTGGACACGTTCTATCTCGCTGAAAGTAGCTCTTCGAGTAGCAAAAGGAATCGATCGAATTCTTAAATCCTTTTTACCCAGCGCTGCTCCACGACCTCCAAAAAACAAACTTCGGTTGTATTTCGGAGTTCGAAGAAAAATGGCATCAGCCTGTGCTAAATATTCGGCCCAGGACTTAAGCAGCTCCTGAATGTCCTGAATGATGAGAATAAAAGTTATGTAAATGGATTTTAAAGCATTCTTGCAATTAACTTATAAAATGCATACTGCTCTCTCTCTCTCTCTCTCTCTCTCTCTCTCTCTCTCTCTCTCTCTCTCTCTCTCTATATATATATATATATATATATATAGTCTACACAAAGTGAGAAAAGAAAGACTGTCAGAATAACAGAGACAGGATCTGTGAAGTAACAAGCATTCAATTTGACTTGCTTTTGCTAGCGCTGCCTCGTTATAGCGCCGTAGAGCAGCCCCAGCAGATTTGGGGGCATGGGCTCTATTCTGAGCATCACGGACACTCTGAGCCACTCCTCGTTTCGCTCGAACCGTGTAACGATGAAACGTCTTATGCTGCAGCACATCTTTCCTGTAAAATAAGGAATTTCCTTTTTTTTGTTACTTCTTTTTTATGCAAACAATTCTTTCATAAAAGTTTGCCCTATCTCAATACTGCCATTTATGCAATTATGTCCCTCAATGGTCCATCCATCCATCTTCTTACCCGCTTATTCCCGAATCCGGGGTCACGGTGGTCTGCTGCGCCTATCCCAGCACACATAGGATGAAAGGCGGGGCTACACCCTGGACGGGTTGCCAGTCCATCACAGGGCAACACATAGACAAACAACCATTCACACACACATTCACTCCTATGGACAATTTAGAAATCACCAATCCACCTAATTTGCATGTTTTTGGACTGTGGGAAGAAACCAGAGTGCCCAGAGGAAACCCATGCAAGCGGGAGGAGAACATGCAAACTCACAGAAAGAAAGGGACCTTCTTGTTGTGAGACGACTGTGCTATCCACTACGCCACCCTCTCCCTCAATGATAAGAAAGTTAAATGTAAGTCAATGGTTTAACACTGCTACATTTTGTCTGAGATAGTCTCTGTCCCAGGACGCACATTACATCCTAAGATCCAGCTATCTGTGATTAATATTAGAAATAACCCCATGTTTCAAATTTGGAAAAATATTAGCAACCACATTGTCAATCAAGCTGAAAGGGGAGAATAAAAAAAGTAAATAATAATAAATAATCCAAAGTAAACAGAAGGGTAAAATTACAAAACAACCTTTTTTGCTTAATACTTGAAATACTACAGGATTTTAACTGGTACCCTGTAAACTGTTAACATTGTTGTGTTCAAAACTGTAAAGTTTGAACTATTCAATTATACTCTGAGAATCTTCTCACCCTTTATAAACAGCTCCAGCAAAATGCCCACCGCCTGTCATCAGAATCACCCACATCGTCTTCTCCGAAATGTTTAGCAAAGAATCCATGAAATCTGTATCGCTGTCTATCTAAAGGATAAAGCAGATTGAATATTAAAATATTGTTTTTCAACACAACTGAAATTACACTTGGAGTTGTTGGAGGGACGTTTTCCTATAGATTTATACGTAATTGAACATGGCTTATGCGGATTCTGTTTTCTTACCTTTTTCCATCAAGTTATGACATAAGTTACTTTTGTTGGTGGTATATGGCAGCTTAAGAAAGTGCTCTCTAAGATTTTAGCCCTGATTGCAAAATCAGTGCTTGTTCATGATCGCAATCTTGCATGACTGTAAAACATTGACCAGACAAAGATGTCGGGGGGGAAAAAATGGTAATGCCTATTAAGCTACTGTACTTACTGGGCTTGTCTGTATGGCACAGCGGAACAGACTGAAATACTGTCCCTGAGAATTCTGGAGCAAAACCCTGAAAGGTAAACGGCCACCGTACGAAATGGCATTCTTACTGCCACCATCATCATCCTCACTGTCTGACTCATCATCTTCAGATTCTGAACCTGAAATACTCGACATATCACCTGTTCACAAAACCAAAATTAGGTCAGCCTTTAAATACAGATTTAGTTAAAGATTTCAATCTTAATTGATGATTGAATGACTAATATTTTTATTATATTTTATAATTGTCTATCTATGGCAAAAATATGGACCTTGCTGTGAGACAATTGTGCTAACCACTACGCCAGCGTGTGTCCATTCTGTCATTATCATGAATAAAAAAAATCCAGAAAAGACAATTAAATCTATTACACTAAAATGTTATGTAAACTTCCTTTAAAATGGACATTTTATTTAAAGCCTAACATTTCACTCTACTGTGTACTGACACGAATGAGCTGGATTTTATTTAGTGTACCCATTCCTGTCTTCTTTTCAAACTCCTCCACTGTGATTGGTGAATTCCCAACCAATCGCTTCTTCAGATTAAAGCGATGCCAGTCTAGTTTATAATGCTCCGTCTGAAGAAACAGGCAAAGTCCAGAAAAGTCCCATCAAACAATGAGTCTGTACATCGTTTTAATGTGAAAATAAGAAATATGTTATTGGAAACCTGCTCTTCACGACTTTCAAACGAGCACTGGCAGGCAGAGCAAAACCTCCGATCAGAAACGTCTCCAAAAGGTACCGCATCATCTCGTCTACTGTCCATACCTCTTTTCTCGTCTGGAATTTCTGTAGAAAAATAACATTTTATTTTACAAGGCAAAGGACTCACTATTTGATATATTAAAATACAACATAAATTGCAACACTTCGATTAAAAACTTAAAATACCAGAAACACTAAGACAACAGTGCTCTTATTTATCGATAGACTATTATGAAAAAAATATATAGCAATAGTTAGCAGTATTGATATTTTTACCTAGTCCTGTCATTTTATTTATACTTTATTTCATGCTGAATAAACAATATTTACATACACTGTATTAAGGCACTGACTAGTGCTACGACTAGATTATTGAAGGATTTGCTTTTCAAAACTGTGGATTTTTAATAGCTAGAAAGGAGTTTATTAAAGGGATGGCACATGTAGGATGTTTTGGAGAAAAGGTGAGGGAGGTTAGGTTGAGATGGGTTGGACATGTGCAGAGAAGGGACAGCAATTTATTGGTAGGAGAATGCTGAGAATGGAAGTGGCGGGCAGGAGGAAAGGAGGAAGACTAAGGAGAAGGTTTATCTATGTGGTGAGGAAAGATATGCAGGTAGTTGGGGTGAAAGAGGCAGATGTAGAGGACAGGGTAGTGTCCTTTCACAGAGTGATCCGCTGTGGCGACCCCTAACAGGAGCAGCCAAAAGGAGGAGAATAATAATAATAATAATAATAAGAAGAAGAAGAAGAAGAAGAAGAAGAAGAAGAAGAAGAAGATATGCAACAGTGTTATCCAGTCCTAGAACGTATTTACACAATCTTGATTACTGGAATTCTGTGTCAATTATTCCTTGCCTAATGTTATGCTGGTGCTGGAGCTCAATACACTTATATTAATACACTAACATAAAACACACTTCTAGCAACTAGTTTATCATTAGACTATTGAAAATGGGGGGATCACAACCTACCCGCTCTGATAGAGAGATTGAAGTTTTCCGGATTATTTTGCAAATGTAAAATCATCCGGAGGCCATCATTAAGCTTAGGATCAGCGATGAGGTCAAACAAAGAGCAGCGATTCGGTCTGGCCATCATGACAGAAACTGTGGGACTAAAACACAAAATAAAGTGCTGGTTATTTCACCATTGCACTTGGTTGTGCTTAGTATCAAACCCTTATCTTTCAATTAGTAGTCCAACACTTTAACCAAAGAGCTACAACACTGCAGATTCTGGTGACCACTTTATAGAATCCACCAAGATATAATTGCTATATCCTAGGATAAAGTGATGCGCCCCCAAGACATATTTAAATCTTCTGCCCTTGTCTCATTCATTTCCTTACATACTTATTCCCAAATTCAGGGTCACAGGGGTTTGCTGTCCTATCCCAGTACACATAGGGTGAGAGGCAGGGGTACACCATGGACGAATCAGCAGTTCATGGGCAATTTAGAATCACTAATCAACCCCAAGTACCCGGAGGAACCCACGCAAGCTTGGGCAGAACATGCAAACTCCTTTCCAGGTCCGGTAATCAAATCAGAGATGCCCTTAACTCTGACTTGTTCATTTTATTAAATCATATGAGCAAGAATGACAGAGCAGTAAAGTCAGGTGTATTTAAAGTTATTTAATGTTTTGGACATCATTAACTTACATTTACAAACCCTCAAGTTAAAGAGACGAGACCCCAATCAAGTCAAAACATCTGAAACTATCAATCATTTGCTGATTGATCTGTAACTCTGTTTGTCTGTCTGTCTGTCTCTCTCTCTCTGTGTGTGTGTGTGTGTTTGTTTGTTTGTTTGTTTTTGCCGGCCCTGTGATGGCGTCCAGGGTGTATCGAATGCATGAATGAATGAATGATTATTATTATCATCATCATCATTCCAGAAACGGTGCCCATTTGGCCACTTAAAGCAGAATCTTTCCTATATAACATTTCTACACATCAAAAATGCTTCATTGATTATTGATTGACTACTGTGTGTTAATAGACAGTTATTTTCTTGAGTTTATTTTTGATTAAATTAGGCTTGTCGCATATTTGGACGTAAACTAGTTTGATTTTCTTTCCAACATGTTTTCCGGAAGATACCGGCCTCCTGCGCTATGATTCGCCAACAGTCAACAACCTTTGCGTTTTAATTGGCTAATGAAAAGCTTGCATCCAATCATGTCGTAAAGAAAGAAAAAGCGGAATGCAGGTGCAAAATACAAGACTGGTTTCCGGGTGTGTTTGTTGTACACTAATGGAGGTAAAACATACTTTATCTGATAATTACACAACAGACACAAAATTGAGGTAGGTAATATTGAAGTTAAAAAAGACAAAAATTAAAAGACAAAAAAGGATATATAGAAAAGTATACCTCGCTTCTTGACTTTAAGTCACGCCTTCGGTTCTTCTTTTCTGGCAGTCAGCAATCATTTCATTTCGGCCATTACCGCCATCTAGTGGCTTTGTCTCAGTCACACTTTAAAGAACAGTGAACTAGTGTATATATACACACAAAGACAAGGAAGTTTAGAATGCATTTATTTATTCATTCATTCATTCATCTTCTTACTCGCTTATTCCTTAATTTGGGATAGGGGGAGCCTATCCCAGTGCACCTAGGGCAAGAGGCAAGGGCACACCCTGGACAGGTCATCAGTCCATCACAGGGCCACACCTAGACGAACAACCACTCACACACACCTTCACTCCTATGGGCAATCATCAGTCAACCTAATGTAGATGTTTTTGGACTGTGGGAGAAAACTGGAATACCCAGCGGAAACCCACAAAAGTGCAGGGAGAACATGTAAACTCTGCTCAGAAAGCTCCCCGGCCCAGGAAGCAGACTCGGCACCTTCTTGTAATTTTAATATTCATTAAACATTTAAGTTAAGACAGAGGTATGATATAAAGTAAAAGCAGAATTGTAAATTCCAAGATTAGGAAGAGCTGGATTCAAGAACCGTTGACTCAAAGATCCTTTACTCTCTGCTTCATCGCTGACCCTATACTCTGACCCCAACTTATACTAAGAAGGGATAAGTGAATAAAGAATTTCACAGTGTTGTAAAAAGTATATGACAAATAAAAGAAAAGAGATTAAACTTTTCTTGGTGGTGGGTGTTGGTCTTTAACACACCTTTTCAGTTTTAAATGTAGAGTACATGTATAAAAATAAAACAAAAGTGTTTTAATAAAGCATTTATTGTTCACAAGGGCATTCTAATATTTTTAAGTAGTGTAAAATGATGCTTAATCCTCTCTTGCCAGTTGGATTGACAACTATTGCAGTGAACTTTTCATAAAACATTCTAAAGTCTAAATGTAAACCAAAAAGTTAGATGTACATGTCCGTCATTCAAGGTTTCTGCAGAACATCCTTTAGTTCTTTCTTTACAAGTTGACACTGTTTTTTCAGCTTATACTCCTCTTTTTCCAGCACCTCCACCTGTTTCCTCATGTCACTCACAGAGACACTGCTTCTCTTCATCTCCCTGTTAAAAAAAAAAATTATATATATATTTCATACACAGTGTTTTCGAATGAAAGGCCTGTATCATAGCAAATCAAAATATGCATTAATTATAAATGGGTCTTTTTGTGTGATCTGTACCGAGTGCATGCTTTCAGTGACTGAATCAATTGGATTAAGGTTAGTTTTTTCTGGATGACAGCTTCCAACTCCTTTAACGCATCATAGACTTGATTATCCGTATGTAGCGACAGCAGCACCCTGCGGTCCATTTCTTCCTGCCTACAAGAGAGAGTGCATTAATAAACAACAGACAGTGTTTGGGTGCGTGTGCGCTTTTGTTGTTCAGTTACCATTGTTTAATCTCCAAGTCGACCTCCTCTCTTTCAGACGTCACTCTCTGTAGATTAGAAGTTGCATCCTTGATTCGGTTGAACATCTCCTTAAAGTATAAAAAAGAAACTATTTACCAAATTTGGCAGGCAGCAGTGTTTTAGTTGTTCGCAAGAACATCTAAGGGTAGGATTTTGGCTGTGATTCTAAATTGGCTATAGGATTGAGTGTGTGTGTGTGACCCTGTGATGTCCAGAGAGCTGGGATAATCTCCAGCAGTTCCATGGGACCCAAAATTAGAGAATAAGTAGATATAGAAGATGAATAAATGAATGAATTTGGCACACAACTTTGTCTCAGCAAAGCAAATTCTCCAAGTGAGGGAATTTCTCTTTCATTCATGTATTCATTTATTTATTCTTTCTCGCTTATCCCCAAATTCATGGTCACAGGTGTCTGCTGGTGCCTTTCCCAGCACACATAGAACCCTGGACAGACACCCTGGACAGGTTACCAGTCCATCATAGGGCACACTCCTCACATAAAGACCCCTAGCCCGGGAATCAAACCGAGGACCTTCTTGTTATGAGGCAACCGTGTTAACCACTACACCACCGCGCCACCATGGGAATTTCATTAAATTGTATTTTAGTACACAATTAAATCCCTCTATGGAAGCATTATGTAACTTTAGATTTTTTTTATAGTGTACTACAGCTAAATTGTGTCGTATTTGCATTTTAAGTACTGTTTTAACATTGTTACATTGTACATGATATCTAAAAACCAAAAAAATTGTCTCATATTTACGTGAACATCCTTGTTATGTTGAGAGGAAACATGTAAATATTCTTGTGGTAAATCCATTTGGAAGTCACGATCAATATGCGAGATCCACTGCTTTAATGTTTTTACCTGTTTAAAGCAACAGAAATATGAAGAGAGAAAAAACGGTTCATCATTTATCCGTTTGGATTTTCACACCTGATTAGACTAAACAGCTCGTTAGTCTGCTAAAACTGTGCCAATATGTGGAAAGCTAAAATGGTTTCAAAAGTCTAACAGCCTTTTAGTTTATTAAACACACAATGAAGCATTTAAACTGGAAACTATTCCAAATAAACAAATACTTATACAACTAATAGTTCAAAAAGGTCCCTATTCCGGTCCTGCCACTACAAAAATGTCTTAAAAAGTGATAATTATGAGTTAAAAGTTCAAATGTATGATTATAAAAGTTATACTTAAGATAAAAAATAGAAGTTATTACTTCAAAACTTGAAATTGGGATAATACAATTCAATAATTTATAATTATAAGTTTACATTATGAGCCGTGGAGTGGCATAGATATGGGTTAGCTTGCAACAAGAAGTTCCCATGTTCTCCCTGTGTCTGGGTAGTTCTGTTACTTCCCACAGTCCAAAAACATGTACATTAGGTTGATTGGTGAGTCTAAATTGCATAGCGGTGTGTGTGTGTGTGTGTGTGTGTGTGTGTGTGTGTGTGTGTGTGTGTGTGTGTGTGTAAACCTGTCCAGTGTGTAAGAAATATTCATAGAAATAAGATTTTATTCATTTTGCAAGTCTGGTTTTATATGGAAATTACTTTCATTCATTAATTCATTCAGTCATTCATCTTCTAAATGTCACCAATCCATCGCAGGGACATCGCACACATAGACAAACAACCACAAACACTCCCATTTAATCCTAGAAGCAATTTTAGACTCATCAATGAACCTAATGTACATGTTTTTGTACTGTGGGAAGAAACCGAAGTAGCCAGAGGAAACCCACACAGGTGCATGGAGAACATGCAAACTCCACACAGAAAGATCCCCAGCCCGGGAACTGAACCCGGGACCTTCTTGTTGTGAGGCAACCGTGCTAACAACTACGCCACTGCGCTGTCCCTTTCGAAAAATGAAATCTACACCAACAAAACTAACATAACCTCAATGTTCGATCATTATCCAGTCCATACCTTAATGCAACTAAAACTGTGATATGAAGTGATTGAAGATGTTGAACAGGTAAATAAGATTTTGGGAATTCCCAGCTTCACCAAGCTGCTAATGCTGGGCCCCAGAGCAAGGCTATTGACCCTCAATTGCCTTGATTATGTGTTACATTGAATGTGTAAGGAGTATGTTATGCTGAATGTGTTATTTGTAAAGTTAAGATTTGTCAGCATAGGATAAAGCATATTAAAGTTGATGACTAACACACTACTAGCATGGTGTGCATGCTGAGTCGGTGATTTGGCCTCTGTGAATACAAACTGCTTTCCATAAACCTGCTGATGTAGTACACAACCTCTCAAGTTTAAGTTTAAGAGTTTAGTGCATGTTGTAATTGAGAACTTAGTGCTGTAGTACAGATGGTAATTGCGTAAGCTGCTCCTAATATCAAATAACCATATGAGATTACATTGTGTGCGTCTTTTAATATGGGAGGAGCTTCATGTGTGCATAAGAGAGACGATATAAACAAACTTCAACTCTGAAATAAAACCCAGCTTGGTCTCTTGGTAAAGCCACAAAATGCGTTTAGTGATTGCTTTTGGGATGCTGATGATGCAATGCTGGACCTTTCCCCTGCAGGTAAAAAATGCTAAATTGTTTAACTATATGTTACCCTATTTACTTATAAATAATAATATAGCTGTTAGTTTAGTGAGAAATATTATCCAGGTTCATTTTTTTGTTAGTAAGCACTGTATTTTGTCTGGGGCGGTGCGGTGGTGTGCTGGTTATCACGGTCGCCTAACAACAAGAAGGTCCTGGGTTTGACTCCCGGGCTGGACATCTTTCTGTGCTGAGTTTGCATGTTCTCCTCGTGCTTGTGTTTCCTCTGGGTACTCTGGTTTCCTTTCACAGTCCAAAAACATGTACTATAGGTTGATTGGTTAGTCGAAATTGTGTGTGTGTGTGTGTGTGTGTGTGTGTGTGTGTGTGTGTGTGTGTGTGTGTGTGGTTGTTTGTCTATGTGTGGCC